>BGNK01003474.1:26107-36565 GCA_003297005.1 Symbiodinium sp. clade A Y106 | reverse complement strand
ACAAGCAAGACATGATTGAGGCCTCGGGTTTCGGGTTTAGGGGGCACGTTTGTGTTTTCTTGCTGCAGTTGGTCTACCAAGCTTCAATGGTTAAGCACATTCAAACCCTAAACCCTAAATCCTAAACCCAAAACCGGCCTGTGCAATATCGCACCCAGTACACACAGAGCCCTTTCCCTAACCACCCAGGCCAACCAAAAACTGTGAATCCTTCGCCCCTTNCCTAAACCCAAAACCGGCCTGTGCAATATCGCACCCAGTACACACAGAGCCCTTTCCCTAACCACCCAGGCCAACCAAAAACTGTGAATCCTTCGCCCCTTGTTTGTGCTGCTGGCCATCTTCGTGCAGCGGCGGCTGCGGCTTCGCAACTTCGACGTGCATACAGGGCCAAGAAACAGCTTAATCATCTAAAATGATACTATATGCTATGTTCTCCCAGCTTGCCCCAAAGAGCACGGTGAGACCTGGACGTACAGCGAAGCAGAGCGAAGCATCGATCATCCTGGGCAGTTTTGTAAGGGTTAGAAGGCAATGGCTCAGACATGGGCCCTTATATTTGGTTGGTATTTCTTCGTAACACCAAGCAGGAATGGTGCGGCACACCGCGCTCCAACAAAAATCACCCGAGTCCCTAGATCTTACAACACTAACGATTTGGAGTTTCCAACGACCAAGGTTGCTCGTATATATGCTAGACTCCTTAGACTATCTGATCTATAAGTACAGAGAAGAGGCTCTCTCTACTAGAACAAACACAAAAAGCACTCAAAACAAATTGCCGACAGCCCTTTTCGTGAGATTCCTTATTCTACCAAGCCCTAGGCCCTAAACCATTTAAAGCCATGGGTCCAGAGCAATCCATGTCGGCCCCTGAGGCTTTCACAGCCTCCAGAATCTGAAGTTTGCGATAGACAGCATAAGCCCATCCTCGCCTGTGCACCGACCGACAGACTCTGGCAATCGCCCCATTGTAAGACTCATCCAGGTATGTCGTGTATGTTCGCGGGTTGCCCTGTTCGAGAGACCTCTGGATGCAGTGGTACATCAAATGGGCTTTGGGCAATATCGGAAGGCCAGCACGATTGCACAGTACGATGAAGCGGTTGTAATGCATCAGCATCTCTTCGGCAGCTCCTTCATCGATTTGTCGGCCATGTCTGGCAAGCACAGCATCAAAAGCCAAGGCACTTTGCCCGGCGTGTTTCAAAAGCTCAAAAAACAACTGGTCCTGTTCGCTGCCGCTGGTCGACAGCTGATGCTCGTACTTTTGCAACATCTCAAACACGAATGCAAGCAATCCGTGCGTCTCGGCCGCCTTGGCTTTCAAGTGCTTGTCCGAAAGCATCGAAAGCGTGAGATTCCAGACCTTGGCTGGGGTTGGNCGTGCGTCTCGGCCGCCTTGGCTTTCAAGTGCTTGTCCGAAAGCATCGAAAGCGTGAGATTCCAGACCTTGGCTGGGGTTGGCACCGATAAAGTTTTAAGATTGAAAAAAATTAGAATTGTAGGGTTCAGGACTCAAGGTTTGGACATGTGTGGTGCCTCGGAGCCCTTCTTCGACCAGTTCGGGTCAGCTTGCCGTCGCAGCTTGTAGTGGCTCTGCAGCTCAGCTCTCATGCAGAGCNAGGTTTGGACATGTGTGGTGCCTCGGAGCCCTTCTTCGACCAGTTCGGGTCAGCTTGCCGTCGCAGCTTGTAGTGGCTCTGCAGCTCAGCTCTCATGCAGAGCAAAGAAAGTTTGCTGAGCTCTTCCTTGTCTAGCCCCACGATTGATGGCTTCCAAATGTCAGTATCCAACAACCTTCTCAAAGTCACAGTAATATAGGTAGATAGCGGCCCAAAATGCCACGTGTGAAGAAGGTCAATATTCCATGTAGCAAGGCTGACACCAGGAATCCGAAGAAAAGGGCTGTCGTGCAAAACCCTTCCATGCTCACTACCAACGTAAAACTGGCAGACAAAGGGAGTAGTCATGCTTTCGAAAAGTGCAACATCAGGCATTGCAGCTGACGGCTCGAGGCGGCTGCCCTTCGCGAGGCCCAGAGCAGGGAAAGCCTTCGACAGACTTCGGCCCCGGGTCTTTCGGCGATAAATCAAACTCCTGTAGAGCTCCTGCNCCTTCGACAGACTTCGGCCCCGGGTCTTTCGGCGATAAATCAAACTCCTGTAGAGCTCCTGCCGTATATCGTCGTTGGCGACGGTGACTTCCTTCAGGGACTGAGGGTTTAGGGTTCATTAAAGCACTTACCCAAAGGACCCTATAACAAACTCGACCCTAAAACCACCAGCCTTGAAGTTCTGTCTCATGTGCTTGTTCATTGCATCATCATNCAGGGACTGAGGGTTTAGGGTTCATTAAAGCACTTACCCAAAGGACCCTATAACAAACTCGACCCTAAAACCACCAGCCTTGAAGTTCTGTCTCATGTGCTTGTTCATTGCATCATCATCGAACAGTGGATACGGGCACGTCCTCAGAGTCCAGTTGCCCAGCACTTCAGTGAGTTGAGATTTCTTGCAGAGGCAGCACGGGCAACAATGTTCATTGTGACNGTTGCCCAGCACTTCAGTGAGTTGAGATTTCTTGCAGAGGCAGCACGGGCAACAATGTTCATTGTGACTCCAGGTTCGCAGACCACAAATTTCGACCAAGGCTGGCCAATCAGCCTTAACATCAACCACTGCCAGCCGTAGATCTTCATGGCTAGCAGAAACATCCTCGCGGAAAGCCTCCAGGAGTGGCCAGACGGAGCACCAGCCCCTGCAGCCGCACTGGCATAGATCTGTGAGTCCTGTTGCAATTATAATCGTGTCACTCGGATGCGATTGGCCCTTAAACCATAGATTCCCTAGACCTTATATAGACCCTAAGCCCCAAACCCTATAAAAGCTAAAAACATCTTCTTGGAAAGCAAGACACTGAGCAGCCAGACGAGTCGTTGCTGTTTTGGTGACCGTAGATTCGTTATATAAAATCCCAAGAAGTTCTCGTTCTTGCNCAGGGACTGAGGGTTTAGGGTTCATTAAAGCACTTACCCAAAGGACCCTATAACAAACTCGACCCTAAAACCACCAGCCTTGAAGTTCTGTCTCATGTGCTTGTTCATTGCATCATCATGGAACAGTGGATACGGGCACGTCCTCAGAGTCCAGTTGCCCAGCACTTCAGTGAGTTGAGATTTCTTGCAGAGGCAGCACGGGCAACAATGTTCATTGTGACTCCAGGTTCGCAGACCACAAATTTCGACCAAGGCTGGCCAATCAGCCTTAAAATCAACCACTGCCAGCCGTAGATCTTCATGGCTAGCAGAAACATCCTCGCGGAAAGCCTCCAGGAGTGGCCATACGGAGCACCATCCCCTGCAGCCGCACTGGCATAGATCTGTGAGTCCTGGTGAAATTATAATCGTGTCACTCGGATGCGATTGGCCCTTAAACCATAGATTCCCTAGACCTTATATAGACCCTAAGCCCCAAACCCTATAAAATCTAAAAACATCTTCTTGGAAAGCAAGACACTGAGCAGCCAGACGAGTCGTTGTTGTTTTGGTGACCGTAGATTAGTTATATAAAATCCCAAGAAGTTCTCGTTCTTGCTGTACTGGACACCATCAAAGTAAACAGATATTGGCACGACACACTCGCGGGGAATCCCTTCGCTCAGGGCTTGCACTGTGACCGGNTACTGGACACCATCAAAGTAAACAGATATTGGCACGACACACTCGCGGGGAATCCCTTCGCTCAGGGCTTGCACTGTGACCGGGTGCTTTTCGTAGCGGTCCCCAAGATCTCTATCATTACAAAGGTAGGTATCCACAGCCTTTTTGCAAGGCTTTGAGGTTCCTAGGAAGTTCAAGGATTTCAGCTCCTCACGAATCATATCCGAAGCAAGGCGAACTGGGTGCTTCATGNTATCATTACAAAGGTAGGTATCCACAGCCTTTTTGCAAGGCTTTGAGGTTCCTAGGAAGTTCAAGGATTTCAGCTCCTCACGAATCATATCCGAAGCAAGGCGAACTGGGTGCTTCATGGGTGTCCTGACAACCTCGTGCTTCGGATTCATAGGAACTGTAATCCATTGTACCCGAGGTTCCGGAAATTCCTTTCGTAGGTGGCACCTTACGGATTGTGGTGTTGTTCAGGGGTTTAGCCTAAATTGGGTTTGTGTGAGAATTGTTCATCAACCCGATAGTAATTTCAATGCCTGTTGGGCTTCGGGCTTTAGGGTATGGGTGAATCAATTATTGCAGCTTGAGGCACTTCAAGTGTTGGGAACCATGGGTCGTAGCTTGGTCAGGCGATAGTGCTAGATCTTCGGCGCCTTCACCTCCACTTTCNGCTTTAGGGTATGGGTGAATCAATTATTGCAGCTTGAGGCACTTCAAGTGTTGGGAACCATGGGTCGTAGCTTGGTCAGGCGATAGTGCTAGATCTTCGGCGCCTTCACCTCCACTTTCATTATGATAGTGAGCCAGCAAGCAGCAGTCGGCAGCGGTGATTGAGCCTTCGGTATATCTCTCCAGCAGAAAAGATCTAAACGTGGCACCAGCTTGTTGCAGAGCAGCCCGGTCATCCTCANAAGTTAAGACTTCGCGATAGCAGCTGCTACTCGGATCTCGGCCCGATACTACAGCAGTTCCAAACCATGCCGTTTTTGATGCATCGCACTGCCTCAGCACAGAGTTCTGCAACAACTGGCATGCGTGGATTAGCACGACTCGCGAACCATGTCGCCTGGGATACCTCGCACTCAAACCTACAGCACCACAGGCTCTTGCATCAGCTTTCCCAAAAAGGATATCAAGCATTGCACAGCACGTGGACCTAAGGGTGCAACCTACAACTGATCTGNACACATCTCGCCATGGATTGTCTGCAGAAACCTCAAGCGTGGACGTAGCATCATCTGTTTGTTCCGACACAAGAAGCATCAGCGAGCGATTGAGGATGTTGCCGGCCTGTTGCCAAGCTCCCCAAAGGTCCCCAGCAAACTCCGATTATCGTGAGATAATATGCGGAGAACCCAGCAAGCAGCAGCATCTATGTTCGATCACAGNGCGATTGAGGATGTTGCCGGCCTGTTGCCAAGCTCCCCAAAGGTCCCCAGCAAACTCCGATTATCGTGAGATAATATGCGGAGAACCCAGCAAGCAGCAGCATCTATGTTCGATCACAGGCCTTCTTTTCGTATCCCAACAGCTTAGGACCTTCGTCTTATTTGCTAAGAGCCCTAACCTTAAACCTGAACCCGTAAGCTTTGACCCAAACAAGAACTAAGACCATGCCGAAGCTCCTGACACAAGCGGAATTTATCTCCAATAAGGTCGGAACATGAATCAGGCTATACTGTAGGAATCTAAGCATAATCTAGGACAGCTGAAGATGAAAGCTTTCAGGACCACAATTTTACTGGAGCCAGCCATCATCGAAAACCGCGGATCGGATGGAAAGGTCGGGGGATACTGGGCTCCGGGTTATTTAAGCTTATCGGGAACCCGAACTATCAAACCCTAAAGCATAAAACCTGAAGCCAAGACCTAGAGCCTAAACCCCACAACCGGCAAGCCCAAATTTTTAACTCGAGTTATGTAACAATACAAGGCTTAAACTCTAAACCCTAAGCCCATAACCTTAATTAAGCTTTAGCCCCAATAAGACTAGATGACTAGACTGACCTGACTAAATAGCGAGGATCCAGATTTAAGACTGCGGCCGAACTGTGCTGCTAGCCTGCACCCCTTGCCACAAGCTGGAAAAGCCTACACTACAGACGGCAGGGATTTAGAGGATGCGGATCGTTTGATACCCTTACCCTTGGCCTTAGCCTTTGGCTTGCCGGCACTCTTGAGAGCGTCTGCGGCCTGAAGCTTAGCAGTCGCCATTTGCTCAATTTGGAAGGCTGCCTCGGCCATCTTGCTGATCGGCGGCCCCAGGACAGTGACAAACTCCACCAGCTTGCCCACGTAGCCGTCGCCGTGCTCCTTCTTGACCTTTNTCGCCATTTGCTCAATTTGGAAGGCTGCCTCGGCCATCTTGCTGATCGGCGGCCCCAGGACAGTGACAAACTCCACCAGCTTGCCCACGTAGCCGTCGCCGTGCTCCTTCTTGACCTTTGCACTCTCCTTGGGGCTGAGGGCTGCCACCTTGAGCGATTGGAAGGCAGTGTTGTCACAGTAGAGCTTGAGAACCTCAGTGCGATAGTTCTTGTAGGAGGACAGCAGGTCAGAAGCCCAAGACCAGCCATCGGGGTTTTTTGCCTTCTCAGCCATCACACGGCCGATGGCCACATCCGAGCTTTGCTCCATAGCCAAGAACTCTTTCACCTCCTTCTCCTTCTTGGGGCCTGTCTGGTCCTTCTTGGTCTTNGGGTTTTTTGCCTTCTCAGCCATCACACGGCCGATGGCCACATCCGAGCTTTGCTCCATAGCCAAGAACTCTTTCACCTCCTTCTCCTTCTTGGGGCCTGTCTGGTCCTTCTTGGTCTTTGCTTTCACAGAGGAAGTATCAGAGTTGTCCGGGCCAGGATTTTTCTCGGCTGCCTCATCCGCCTGCATCTTGGCCTTCTTAATGGCTCTGCCTGCTGCAACAGCCTCATTTCCAGTCTTGCTGAAGGCTGCGTTGTTGCTGCCATCCTTCTTCGGGAAATTTGCTTGGGCTTCCACTGACATGGATTTGTAGAGCTCGGCATAGCCCTTGATACCCAAAGTAGTCGCAACAACATCCTTTTCCAAGACCTGGTTAAGAGGCTTCTGCATCGCGTGAGCATAAGCCCGCATCGCTTGGCACACCATCACCTTCTCGGCTAGGCTGTTGGGCACAGTCTCCCTAGCTTCCACTGNGTGAGCATAAGCCCGCATCGCTTGGCACACCATCACCTTCTCGGCTAGGCTGTTGGGCACAGTCTCCCTAGCTTCCACTGTGACCGTGTTGGTCCACTGCTGCTCGTTGGTCGAGGAGATCAAAGTCTCCACCCAAAAGTAGGTCGTGGCATCCAGCCAATCATTGTAGAGGGTGCAGAACTCCTGCATGCAAGACAGACACCGGGGCCCAAGTATATGGAAAACCCGAAGCCNACCCAAAAGTAGGTCGTGGCATCCAGCCAATCATTGTAGAGGGTGCAGAACTCCTGCATGCAAGACAGACACCGGGGCCCAAGTATATGGAAAACCCGAAGCCCTGAACCAACAACCCCCAACCCGAACCCTAGCTCTCTATAAAAGGCTTAAGGTTCAGGGCTTCCAGTTGATGATTGTAGGATAGGTTAGAGGTGCGGCTTTTTTAAGTTAGGGTCCGGGGTTCAGNCAACAACCCCCAACCCGAACCCTAGCTCTCTATAAAAGGCTTAAGGTTCAGGGCTTCCAGTTGATGATTGTAGGATAGGTTAGAGGTGCGGCTTTTTTAAGTTAGGGTCCGGGGTTCAGTACAAGTTTGGGGTAGGTAGGCTTTTGGGGTGTGGGATTACGAAGTTGGGAAAGCTCTCGTCCTTCAAGCCCGGTCGTGAGCACATAGCCATGTAGCGACTTGCCTGCCGCACCGCTTCAGGTTCACTGNGGGTAGGTAGGCTTTTGGGGTGTGGGATTACGAAGTTGGGAAAGCTCTCGTCCTTCAAGCCCGGTCGTGAGCACATAGCCATGTAGCGACTTGCCTGCCGCACCGCTTCAGGTTCACTGCTGCCGCCGAGGATGTTGACCAACTGAAGCTGGGTAACAAATTTTCCGGCTTCATCGCGTCTTTTTCTGTAAGAGGTAGATGTGGTTCGAGTCGTCGTCATAAAGTCGAAAGACCTGGTAGCCGTCCAAGCACGTCGAAACTCTAGCTTCATCGCATCGGTGAGTACCATGTAAGCGGCACTCATGTCTGGCCGNGTAGATGTGGTTCGAGTCGTCGTCATAAAGTCGAAAGACCTGGTAGCCGTCCAAGCACGTCGAAACTCTAGCTTCATCGCATCGGTGAGTACCATGTAAGCGGCACTCATGTCTGGCCGCCATTTCATCGCTCGCTTCATCGACTGGGCGTGCGAGCCACGTGCCGAAACATCTTCCTTTTGCGTAGCCCAATAGATGATTCCTTCGGCAGATTCGATCACTTGCTTCTTCGTCACTGCCGACNTCGCTTCATCGACTGGGCGTGCGAGCCACGTGCCGAAACATCTTCCTTTTGCGTAGCCCAATAGATGATTCCTTCGGCAGATTCGATCACTTGCTTCTTCGTCACTGCCGACACATCTAGCTTGTGGTAGCAAGCAAAGTTAACGATGGCCTTTTGGTGTAGAACGTGTGGAACGAGCAGACGTAGTGGTGATCGGTGCGATGCCTGTCCTGCTGGATTTGTCTGCAAAGCCGAGGAAGCACCATTGGCCTGTGGCTCTTCTGCCTGGGAAGCACCATTGGCCTGCGGTTCTTCTGCCTGGGAAGCACTATGGGCCTGCTGCTCCTGGGTCTCCATCACCAGAGTCGCATCTTGGGTCTCTTGCGTGGAGGGGTCAGCAATCACTAAGGTAGGAGCATCATGAATGGCAGCCATGCTTGAGCGGGCTATATCGAGGATCTTTTCTAGGGATGCGAGGGCGACCCGGTTTCGGGTGCTACACTCCTACGAGAAAGCTTCTCCAGCTCGAGTTCCAGCATTTGCGTGGGTTTAGCATCCTCATCTAATATCGATTCATAGCACTGCAGCAGACGAAATTGGTTTTGGCAGCACGGAAACAGCTCAAAAGGCTCTAGCAGACCCTCATCGGGGGCTCATCGGGGGGTCATCGGGGCGTCATCGGGGGGTCCTTCGCCGGAGATCATTACTATAGTGTGGCTTAACATCACCGGAGATCATCACGTCCCTTCCCTAGGCTCATCGGGGGGGCTCATCGGGGGGCTCATTGGCTTGACGGGTTCACCGGANCCGGAGCTCATTCTTGACTGCTGTCTTAAGAGCACCGGAGCTCATTGGGTTATGTTGGGTTTTGTAGATTTAGCTAATTTAGATCCATTTCATTAGAATAGATCCAATCTAGCTGATTTGGATCCCATTTAGCTGATTTAGATCCAACCTAGCTGATTTAGATCCAATCTAGCTGATTTAGATCCACAATAGTTATTTGGATCCCGTTAGATCCTGTTTAGCTACTTATTTAGATCCGANGGGTGGTGGCCGCCCGCGCAGGGCCGCGTTCGGGGGTCCTTCGACGGGGATCATTACTAGAGGGTGGCGTAACATCGCCGGAGGTCTTCGCCTCCCGTCCCTAGGCTCATCGGGGGGGCTCACCGGGGTGCTCATTACATTGTCGTGGCTTAGCGGCCCCGGACGCCCTCTCGTCCCTTCCCGAGGCTGATCGGGGGGTCTCACCGGGGGGCTCATTGGCTTGACGGGTTCACCGGAGCTCATTCTTGACTGCTGTCTTAAGAGCACCGGAGCTCATTGGGTTATGTTGGGTTTTGTAGATTTAGCTAATTTAGATCCATTTCNAGAGCACCGGAGCTCATTGGGTTATGTTGGGTTTTGTAGATTTAGCTAATTTAGATCCATTTCATTAGAATAGATCCAATCTAGCTGATTTAGATCCCATTTAGCTGATTTAGATCCAACCTAGCTGATTTAGATCCAATCTAGCTGATTTAGATCCACAATAGTTATTTGGATCCCGTTAGATCCTGTTTAGCTACTTATTTAGATCCGANTAGCTGATTTAGATCCAATCTAGCTGATTTAGATCCACAATAGTTATTTGGATCCCGTTAGATCCTGTTTAGCTACTTATTTAGATCCGACTGGCTCGTTGAGATCGATATAGCTCTTTAGATCCTATTTCCTCGAGTCCGGCGGCAGTGCGATATTGCGGCTCTGGATAGTGCCCACGAAGCACGAGACCCGGCGAGGGATCCAATCTGGCAGCCGTATGGTCCTAAATTAACTATATATAGCTAAATATATGTGTAGTAAACCCGAAATCCTCAACTCCAGCATCGGGTTAGCTCGAATCGATCGGTGATTGGATCCCGGTGATGCAGAGCGAGCAGCATATGCTGTTTAAAAGGGTATATAGCAGACCCTAATTTATTACTAATATAGTACTAATAACAACCACAGTCCTCAGAACACCGACTGCTATAATAAAGGATCTGTATATCGGCGGGCGGGGGCTCGATCCCATATATATAATCTAGATCCGATTTGAGGCTGATTTAGATCCATCTAGCTATAATCTGAATTCAATGTACCGGTTNTCTAGATCCGATTTGAGGCTGATTTAGATCCATCTAGCTATAATCTGAATTCAATGTACCGGTTAGATCCTCCATAACACTCCTATATATCGAGCTCGCAATAGATCTTTTTGTCTTAATAACCAATAATAATAATGGATCCTGGGAGAATCCTCTAAAGTACACAATATAGATCCAATATCCACCAAATATAGATCCCCAAACTAGCTCTTCAAATCCAATGTACCCAATGGATCCTG
>BGNK01003474.1:3252-26098 GCA_003297005.1 Symbiodinium sp. clade A Y106 | reverse complement strand
GGTTTGAGAATATGGGGTTGTTTACTGCGGGAGCACGTATTATCTCATTATATTATATTCTATATCGATCTAGAAAGTACCAAATCCATTGCTCCTGCTCGTGCTAGTATATATATATACTACTGTTCAAAAACTCACACCAATATATCTCTACGTACTAATATATATTATAGATCCCATATAATATCGCTCCTCAAACCCAATAAAATGGATCCCATACCTAGCTNTATTATAGATCCCATATAATATCGCTCCTCAAACCCAATAAAATGGATCCCATACCTAGCTCTTCAAATCCAATGCAACCAATAGATCCTCAATATACTGGATCCCTCTTACCCTGAAACCTATAGTATACTGGATCCCGATATTATAGCTATCGCTCGATCACCAAAACCAATGCTACCAAACAGATCCCAAACCTAGCTTCTCTATAGCTATTCCACATTANAAACCTATAGTATACTGGATCCCGATATTATAGCTATCGCTCGATCACCAAAACCAATGCTACCAAACAGATCCCAAACCTAGCTTCTCTATAGCTATTCCACATTACTCCGTTGCATATCTAAGGTACGTGCCCTGCCACCGCCTGCGTGCACAGCGTGCTGCGGGCTCTGGCTGCAAGAGCTCACGACTAAAAGCAAAGCCTGGCGTCCTCTCGAAATACACAACACGTAGCACCCGGTCGTAGATCGATAGTGCTCCAGGGACCTATATGTAGAATACCTGGATCTACTTTGGGGGTAGGGACCTATTTCGTACGGCTCTTGGGGTAGCTTGCCGGCCTNCAACACGTAGCACCCGGTCGTAGATCGATAGTGCTCCAGGGACCTATATGTAGAATACCTGGATCTACTTTGGGGGTAGGGACCTATTTCGTACGGCTCTTGGGGTAGCTTGCCGGCCTATATGGTTGTGGCTGCAAGATTCAGATCCAGCTGGTTCTAAAGGGTTGGAGCTTATATAGGGGTTTCAAGCATTACTAGTCTCCAGGGTCTCTGAGGGCACTCCTACGGCAAGGATCATCAGCTGCCACTCATCATCAGCGGCCGGCATCGGGCTGCCTTGGATTGGGGCAAATGAGAATAATGGAAGTGGAGCGTGGGTTCGAGGTTTGAACTTCAGTNGCCGGCATCGGGCTGCCTTGGATTGGGGCAAATGAGAATAATGGAAGTGGAGCGTGGGTTCGAGGTTTGAACTTCAGTACTTCTGGGGAAAGGCTATCTTCTAGACAGAGCCTGGAGCCACGGCGGAGCTATGCATCGGTTGTTTAACGATGGAGCCCCAAAGTTCAGTGCCCCACATTGCTTCTGTGTCTACATGTTTATATCCATACATATGTACACATACACAAATGTGTTTTTGTGCCTGCGTGTATACATATATATGTATGTATGATTGCAGAAAAGCTCTTCCCAGATCTCCCAAGGGTCTATGATCTCGCTGCTGATTCACCTCCGGNAATGTGTTTTTGTGCCTGCGTGTATACATATATATGTATGTATGATTGCAGAAAAGCTCTTCCCAGATCTCCCAAGGGTCTATGATCTCGCTGCTGATTCACCTCCGGACAAGCCTAAAGCGTGAAACCTTCAGCCATCTTTCAAACCACAATTTCCGAACACCTGGTGAGCTCAGGATATATGGCTCCGGGTTTAGGGGTTTAGCGGTTTAGGGGTATAGGGGTATANAACCTTCAGCCATCTTTCAAACCACAATTTCCGAACACCTGGTGAGCTCAGGATATATGGCTCCGGGTTTAGGGGTTTAGCGGTTTAGGGGTATAGGGGTATAGGGGTTGAGGTAAAGTTTAAGGCAACGGCTTTCATAGGTTAAGGGATAAGATCGGTTTCATGATGCCCCCAAATCAGGATCCAGCTGCTCGCCGGCCCGCCGNTAAGGCAACGGCTTTCATAGGTTAAGGGATAAGATCGGTTTCATGATGCCCCCAAATCAGGATCCAGCTGCTCGCCGGCCCGCCGCAAGCAGCATCTGCTTCGTGCAAAATGCACCTGGACAGGACCCGTGCGTGGAAATATTAATTCCGGGCTTGACTTCATTGGAACTCAGCCACTGTAAGAAACTCTACAGATCGAACGCCCNAAGCAGCATCTGCTTCGTGCAAAATGCACCTGGACAGGACCCGTGCGTGGAAATATTAATTCCGGGCTTGACTTCATTGGAACTCAGCCACTGTAAGAAACTCTACAGATCGAACGCCCCTGCTTGTCCCGGCAATGTTGCGGTCATGTGGCCTCGATCATCAGTCCTCCTCGTCTTCGTTATCAGGCTCCTCCGAAACCAGGTCATAGATTGCTTGGTAAAGCTTAGGATTTGCGAGTTCGGGGTTTTCGGGTTCAGGCTCCAGAGTTTGGGGGTTTAGATAATTTATCGGGGCTNCGTTATCAGGCTCCTCCGAAACCAGGTCATAGATTGCTTGGTAAAGCTTAGGATTTGCGAGTTCGGGGTTTTCGGGTTCAGGCTCCAGAGTTTGGGGGTTTAGATAATTTATCGGGGCTCCTCTTCCTCAGCCTCGGCCTCTTCGGCGAGCGACTTCTGCTCGTGAGCAGCCAGGGCCCTCTGGGGCGACTCACACCTGGGCAAGGATAATGGTTTAGGATTTAGGNTCGTGAGCAGCCAGGGCCCTCTGGGGCGACTCACACCTGGGCAAGGATAATGGTTTAGGATTTAGGGTTTAAGCTTTGGGGTTTAGGGGTGTAGGGGTTCAGGATTTAAGACCTTAGTTGTACGTAGGGATCAGGGGTTGAGGGCTTGCGATATTTACACATACAGCGGGATGAGTCATCTGTGTCCATCTAGCAGGGGCCAGCACAAGTGTCTCTTATACTATACTAAGGCTTAGGGACTAGGGAATACCCTACAGGTAGAAGTAGCAAAGCCCCAAGTCCAAAGGTTACATTAACTGAAGTAAGAGGATCGTCGGCGGCGGGAAAGCCTTCTTCATCTGCTTGGACACAAGCTGCCATTCCATCTTCGAGTCGGCAAAGTTGTGGGTGCCATCCTGGTGCATGAGGATCAAGTTGTCCTTGCACTCCTTGANGGACACAAGCTGCCATTCCATCTTCGAGTCGGCAAAGTTGTGGGTGCCATCCTGGTGCATGAGGATCAAGT
This sequence comes from Symbiodinium sp. clade A Y106, assembly GCA_003297005.1. Taxonomy (NCBI): domain Eukaryota; class Dinophyceae; order Suessiales; family Symbiodiniaceae; genus Symbiodinium; species Symbiodinium sp. clade A. Next base: position 22,960 of record BGNK01003474.1, on the reverse strand, counting down.
TGTCCTTGCACTCCTTGAAGTTCAAACGGCCAGGATTTAAATTCATGTGGTGATAACAGTCGCAGAAGGTCATGCAGATGTTCATAGCCACGGTCGGCGTCATGCCTCCTTCGCTCTTGACCACTATTTGCATCTTCTGCCNGTGATAACAGTCGCAGAAGGTCATGCAGATGTTCATAGCCACGGTCGGCGTCATGCCTCCTTCGCTCTTGACCACTATTTGCATCTTCTGCCTCCAGGCGGAGCTGAGGTCGTGTCTGTCGACCCTAGCCTCCACCTTAATAATCGGCGAAGACTTGCCTTGCTTCGAGAACTTCGCCCTGATCGTCTCGAGCACGTAGTCCTCGACCGGCTTCGAAGCCGCCTGCTTAGCCTTCGCCTTCACCACCTTATTTGGCACGGACCCACCAGCGGCAGCGAACTTCGTGAGATCGGGTGGGATGAGCGGCGGCAGCCACTCGGTCCCATCGTCAAACACCACAACCACCGTCCCAGCCTCATTTAGGCGGGGGTGACCGGAAACATCCATGCCATCCTTCAACTGGCGACAGGCCTTTCCCAAAGTTTCCTCCCACCATATGTCGCCCTCTTTCCGGGTGATGGCGGCCTTCTCCTTCTCGGGNGGGGTGACCGGAAACATCCATGCCATCCTTCAACTGGCGACAGGCCTTTCCCAAAGTTTCCTCCCACCATATGTCGCCCTCTTTCCGGGTGATGGCGGCCTTCTCCTTCTCGGGCTTCTCCTTCTCGGTGTTCTCCTGCTGCGGCGGGGTTGGCTTCTCCTTCTGGGACTTCTCCGTTGGCTTCTCCTTCTGGGACTTCTCCTGCGGCGGCGGTGTGGGCTTCTCCTTCNGGGACTTCTCCGTTGGCTTCTCCTTCTGGGACTTCTCCTGCGGCGGCGGTGTGGGCTTCTCCTTCTGGGACTTCTCCTGCGGCGGTGCGGGGTTCTCCTTCTTCTTGAGTGCGGATTTCTTGACAGGCTTCTCGCCCTCGTTGTCATTGGTCGCCAGGCTGCTGGGTCTCGACGTCTGGACAGGGGTCTAAGATATATACATATGGGGTAACCCATCCATAAGGATAAGTAAGACCCGTAAACTAAAATAGGATCGTGANTTGTCATTGGTCGCCAGGCTGCTGGGTCTCGACGTCTGGACAGGGGTCTAAGATATATACATATGGGGTAACCCATCCATAAGGATAAGTAAGACCCGTAAACTAAAATAGGATCGTGAAAAAATCTTAGATGATAGGATAGTTTAGGCTTTTTAGTGTTCTTTGAGGGCTTCACCTAGGGCCTTAAATTACTAGGATCTTGTATCTCGAGGAGGATCGCCGATGGCCTGGGGCTGCGGCGTCATGGAGAGAGCCACTGCACCTGGGCTCGATCAGGGACTGAGTCAGTCCGTCATCGTGGCAGGGCTGGGCGGGACTTTAGATGGTTTCCGATCGGAGCAGGGGATGTGCGAAATTATCATGAGTCGGGCTAAATCACAACGTTGGGAACGGTGCTCCAAATAAGGACAGTATGCCTGTTTTGTCCAGCATTCAGCTCTGACTTTGGCTCCAAGTGCACTCTGTTTTCGGCACAGAACAAAACAACCGTGTAGCTGGCTAATAATGAATCGAGAAAAAGTGGCCGATAGTGCACTTGCATACATTAATAGCCCCGTACTACATAAATAAACCAGGGTCCTGGCTCTTGTGANTGTAGCTGGCTAATAATGAATCGAGAAAAAGTGGCCGATAGTGCACTTGCATACATTAATAGCCCCGTACTACATAAATAAACCAGGGTCCTGGCTCTTGTGAAACCGATTCCCCCCCCGCTTCATTTGCACAGCGGGGGTTTGAACCCCATGTCAGAATCAGAGCAGATTCCATGATAGCTGCCGACTCCCCGTGCTGAAGTATGCAAAACACGACCATAGAACACCACCTACCCTCAAGCTCGTAGCCGTAGGCAGGATTTTCCCACCTGCGAAGCGGGCTTCGCGTGAGAAACAGTCGGTCCTCCCCGAAATGACGAATCACACTCCTGTAAGGAGTGATGAACTACGAATCGACTTCGAAAGAAGATCGATCGATACGCAGACTTACGCCACCGTTGTGGAAGCAGNGTAAGGAGTGATGAACTACGAATCGACTTCGAAAGAAGATCGATCGATACGCAGACTTACGCCACCGTTGTGGAAGCAGGTGGAAAAAGAGTCTGCGTGCGCCAGGGATTCATGGCACTCCGTGTGAGATCTTCGTTGTCATGAGGAGGAGGAGACGTATACGGACGACGAATAAATTCAGGGATTGACGCCTCGAATGTCTGGGTGTAATGTTGACGCTCTACATTTCGGGCGGTCGGAGTGTTTGCTAGTTGGGAATCGTTCAAGAATTTGCCTTAGCTTGACTCAAAGAAATTGACACAGAATATTGATCCTTACGCCTATGACCCTGTGCTCACAAGAACCCACCTTGAAGCAAGAGGCTACTACGGAGCTATGCGGCTTTGCGGGCCCCAGTTACTCACACGAAGGGCCCCCACCGCAACGCAAAATCGTGCCTATGGATATACACATACTACCCACCTTACCCACACAAAGCATGACCCCACCTGAAACCAAGATACTACAATGAAGCATTGCTTATGACCCCTTTCCCTCACATGAACAACCGCACCTTCAAGCAAGATGCTACTGCTGAGTATTGCCGATAACACCTGTGCATACACACACACAACAAAAAAACACCTGAAAAGCCATATACTAAAATATTCACGGGGATGCACATATATACTACTTCCCCAGTATTGCCTGTAGTTCACGGCAGATGTGATGTTATAACTTTGACCCTCAATATACACGAATATAGAAGCCGGCTCAGTCACCAAATATAAGGTCGCCTCGCGTATAAGCCAAATGTATATAAAGTGCACAAGTGCTTGACCGCAAAGTTGAAAGAAGTCGAGTTGAGAATGGATATATGACACGTGGATACCAGTGTGCGTTGTTTCTCCCGCCCTCGCACCGAGCGGCTGAACCCCTTTTACGTCCGGGAAAAACGGGTCTCCCTTATACCTGAAGGGTCGCAGGGCCGTATAACCACGGCAGGTGCACCCCGAAGGGTCAGTATTGTTCGACCTGCTAAGTGGGTCGAAAGGCGCGCGCGAGTAGGAGACCTACCTACGGGCCGCAGAACACAAAAAGACGTTTTTACTGCTTTCACCGCTGCAGCAGTCAATCTTGAGCCAAACGTCCGCAGTTGGGGCATTCGCTGGACCTATACATGCCAGCTGCGGAATTTCACACTCCTAAATACGAATGCTTACATCAAACAATACTCTCGCAGACTGGAAGCAGAGGAAAATGTTGTGAAATAACGAGGGAGGGGAGGGTGGGTGAAACGAAATTTCTCAAGCTTTCGAAGCTTATACCAAAATGGCAACGGTACACAAACATGTTCGCAAGAATCGACACAGCAGATCCACGAGTCGATTCGGTGTGAATGCGAGATCGAAGAGTTGTCATTTCGCACACACATGTGCTACAAGACAACGAAGATCTCACACGGAGTGCCATGAATCTCTGGCGCACGCAGACTCTTTTTCCACCTGCTTCCACAGCGGTGGCGTAAGTCTGCGTATCGATCGATCTTCTTTCGAAATCGATTCGTAGTTCATCACTCCTTACAGGAGTGTGATTCGTCATTTCGGGGAGGACCGACTGTTTCCCATCGGTGGTGGTCGCGTCCTCCCATCGCAGGCGAACGCCACCCGCCTGAGGNTTTCGGGGAGGACCGACTGTTTCCCATCGGTGGTGGTCGCGTCCTCCCATCGCAGGCGAACGCCACCCGCCTGAGGTACATGTGGTTCGATAGGCCTTACCGGCCGAGGTTGAGCAGACGCCTATGAGGTCTGGTCACTTCTGGCATATCGGAAAACCTACGGATGCGGCGAACGAAATGTCACAGATATTCTTGGCCGCTCGACTAGTTAATGCCTGTAGTGGTAGATCAAGCTTCATCCAGTGAGCAGCTTCTTCAGCGGTCGGTAAACCGACTCCCTTGAGCAAGGCGTGTCTCGAGGCTTCGTTGTCACAGCACTGGACATAGAAGGAGTCCAGCCATGGCTCGAAGATCAGGGCTTCGAGGAGATATATGAACGCCTGGTCGGAGGAGAATTGTCTGGCTAAAACCGACGGAAGACGTCCTTGGAAGTATGCAGCTCGTTGCACATCACCGTGGTGGAAGCAAACTGCTGCCCAGCCATTCTCGATCTCCGCTGTCTTCTTCGAGTCCCAATTCGGGATGTCGTGGTCACCTGGCCTATAAAAGGTGGATCCCAGTTTGAAGTATGCATCGGTGTATATGACGCTGTAAGTCGTCGTGGTTGGTGATCGTGGGATCGTCATGGGTTTACAATGAAGGATAATGTCCTTGAGAGCCACCAGTGATGCCCTTGTCGGTTTATCGGTGTTGTGTGTAAACGAGTTGGCTCGAGCATATAGTGCTTTTAGCGGAGCACGGCCAACTTACCGAAGAGTCGACCCGTGAGGAAGTTGCACTTTCCCGCCATCTTGCGGGCCTGTTCTGGCGAGATAGTGCCCATCTCGAGGTGTCTGTCGATCTGTTGGCACATGGATGTTACCCGTTTCGGACACGGTGTCAACACGAGGCTGTCGTCGTCAGAGGAGATAATGACTCCTTGTATCCGATGTGCTGTGTCCGGCAGCTGTCGTTTGCCGGGTTTCATGGCGATCTGTAGGCACCCGTTGTACTTTTTGAAGGACTCGAAACTGCTGTTCGCATACCGGCTGTCCTCCATGGAGCCGTAGTCATCGACGTAGTGCGTCGCGAGTGATATCATGGCGCGAATCGATTGTATGACCAGACACTCGCCGCCGACCCAAACAGGAGGACGTTGTGGCTCCACAGCGTAGGGCCGTCCGGCGTGAGTAACAACACGTAGGCCTCACGAGGATCTCGGAGTGGTAATTGACGGTATGCGCCATCATGATCGTGACCCCAGACTGACAATGGGCGCCGAGGGTCATCGCCGAGCCGAGGAATTCGAGTCCAAGTGACACGAAGTGATCCGGAGTGTGGTGAAACGGTTCATCATGCATAGTACACGTCGCGTTGTGTCCGCTTCGCCTCCAATCTTCTCCTCGTCGTATCTTAGTGTTGCCGTCACTGCCGGTCTGTTCGATGCTGAAGGCCATCGCGATGTAAGGGTCGGGGTGAGGTAAGGGCAACGGCACTGGCCACCAATCCGGGGCTTGGTAAGGGCCGTTCATGCGGCCTGTTTCGACCTCAGCCAGGATCTCATCAAGCATCATTTCCCAGTGCTCGTCTATTGAGTTCTTCTCGAGCTTATCGGTGATGTAAGTTCGATTCTTCTCGCGAAATTCGTCAATCGGCGTAGGCTCGAGGAACTTCTGATCCTGGCGTACATGCCAATTGATCCCCGGGGTGAGCTTGCCCATAAGTGGGAAACCTTCGGAGAGTTCACGGTAGATAAGCTCCGTCTGTGGATATTGTATCGATCGTAGTAGATGTATGAGCACTGGGATCTGTGTAACGGAGTCTTTGTGTCGNAAGTGGGAAACCTTCGGAGAGTTCACGGTAGATAAGCTCCGTCTGTGGATATTGTATCGATCGTAGTAGATGTATGAGCACTGGGATCTGTGTAACGGAGTCTTTGTGTCGGTAGGCTCGCTGTACATGTTCCGGGAGTGTGTTGAACCAAGCCATCGTATGTTCATCTCGAACACAAGGTCCTGGATATCGGAGATCACAGCGTTCTGGAAGTCCTCGAGCGGGTGAAAGAGGTGTCTATGTTCGATGCACCATGACAGCGTCGGGTCTAAAGTTTTCGGAGACATATGGGTCTCTCGAGCGAGTGCCCAGTCGAGGTGTTCCGTCCAGGAGAACTGTGGCATGTAATCATGGCACGATCCGCGTGGAGGCGGTCCGAGAGGTACTCGATGTTGTAACCAGAAATTTGTAACGTGTTGTAGTGCCGAAGTCCGTGGAGTCATGGGGATCGCTGCATCGACGGTGCCCAAGAGGAGGAGGAACAAGATCCAAATCGCAGTCGGGAGGTGCCACGCATTGCCCAATGCCACGGATCGACTGTTCTCATTGCCGGCGTCCAAAGTCGCCGTATAGTGCAGGGGTGCAGTAGACATCGATCCATCTGGCAAGGTGACCAGGAACTGACTCTCGTATTGCCATGGGGGATATCGTCTGCGGTCCTGTTCCCATCGATGCCAAGCTTCCATCGAAGTTGTCCGNATCTGGCAAGGTGACCAGGAACTGACTCTCGTATTGCCATGGGGGATATCGTCTGCGGTCCTGTTCCCATCGATGCCAAGCTTCCATCGAAGTTGTCCGAGAGCCAGTCTGTCGCGGCTAGACGCGTCCACCACGATCGGGGCCATCGCGAGCGGTGTGGTCAGCTCAAGGAGGTTGTCGCGCACGGCCGGATGTGGAACGACATTCTCGAAGACTGTTTCAATGGGGATGTTCCGGAAGCGTTTTCGAAGTTGGTGTTCNGCCATCGCGAGCGGTGTGGTCAGCTCAAGGAGGTTGTCGCGCACGGCCGGATGTGGAACGACATTCTCGAAGACTGTTTCAATGGGGATGTTCCGGAAGCGTTTTCGAAGTTGGTGTTCGACCCCCAGCATATGTTTGAAGAGCCAACCGGATGTACCCTCGGTGCCCCTGGGGTTGTCGCGGATACTGGAGAAGTCTGGGCAGGGTGGTCCGGCTGTGATAACCATCACATATTGCTGTCCCTGAAGCTTTGCCCCGATGTGCTGTACTACGCATTCGATGTCGAACTCGGCGACGTCTCCCATGGGCACCGAAGAGAGTGTCTGGGTCACGAACTGGATACACGGGGGTATGCACGTCGGGGTAACTAGGGGTCCCCCCAAACCCCTGGTGTAAAACCGGCAAGGGTTGGTCGAGGGTTCGGTTCTGGAAGCTATTTCGGAAATACAGCTTACACTGTCGCATCCAACACCAGGTTTGACACTGTGTTTTGCGGTTAAAGATAACTTCTTTTTTGTTTTGGCCTAAAATGTCTGGTTTCCTGTCGTTGGCAGATCTTGTCTTAGTGGGCACTTGACAAAAACCATGATTTTGAAGCTGATGGTGTTGATATGTTCAAAGACTTGAAAATGGCTGAAATCACAACTGGAGCACACACTCTGAGATCCAACTTCTAACATTGGACTCGTGAATTGGGCCTAATCTGGTTGCTTGTCTTTTCTAGCGCCCTTGTTCTGAAAGAATCTGTTTTTCGCATCTCGCTGTAGTTAGTCTCGCTGTTCACAGAAAACAGAAGTGCTAGATCGACACACTGGGCCAAAGATAAAGAGTTCCGAGGTCTGCACCTGGAACCTTCAGCAAGACATCAAAATTTCCGAGGTCTGCACCTGGAACCTGCTGAGGAGAGTTGCTGCAGATGCATGCAGCATTTGCTCCCCAGAGGTCTTCCCTGTGCACCTGCGGAAACATGAGAGTTTGATCACTTTGCCGTGGTGTTGGATCCTGAGAAGCCTTTCTCGCTGAAAAGCAGAAGTCACTTTCCATACTCGCTAAACCCTGCGGGTTTTTAATCCTGCCTGGGTTGCAAAACTGCCCACAAGTCCTCAAGCTCCCAAGATCGGAACTCGACTCTGGAGGTGAAGCAGTTGAAGACCAAAACTTCTTGCCAGAAGTCTACAATCTTCCAATCCATGAGAATCAGACAGACATCGACGAGGGGATCCAGAGCAACTCCTCCGCTGGCTGTTGGAGAGCCAATGCGGAAATGAGCCTCCAAAACATTTTGTGTCACACAGTCCAGGTTGTTAGTGAAGTCGTTCTGCTCATACTGGCATTGACAGCGGGCACGTTGTGATTCCATCGAGTGACGGTGTGTCATTCGGCAGCACGAACTTGATATACATGTTCTACAGCTGAGACTACAAAAAAAGCCCTACCTTGAGAGGGAAAAAGCTTACCAAAGCAGCAACTGGTTTAAGGTTTGGGGTAATGCTGGGACTTTGAAGTTTAGTTAAGAACAGCAAGCAACAACTTCGCTAAAATAATTTTTAGCTAACTATGATATTTGGCTGCCTACTCCACTTATTCCAAGGATCTGGGCATGACTGTGGCGAGTATCCTTTTTTCAGAACTTCACAAAGCTCGAAGGTTGAGGTTGTGAGAAGTGACAGAAATCGCAACCTGTGTGGCCTCCCAAGGGCTGCCGCACAAGATTTCACCTTGGTGATGCTCTTGGCTGGCAGGCACCCTCCCGCAAACGGCAGCACAACCGTTTCAAGCTCTCTTCACTTGCTCGGGGTGTTTCTGAAAGACGTACAAAGCCGCAGCACTGACATTGCTACCAGATGGCAAACCGGCTAAGGCGAAGATCTCGAGGAATCCTCGCAAAGAAAATCATCTACGCAACATCTTTTGTTGCGGCAGGGGCAGCTGCAGCTGCAGCATCCTGACTGCCGGAAATCCAGTTCAGGAGCCTGCCAGTGCGCAAACGCATCAGCTTTGGATAATCCGCAATTCGGGCGGTGAGCAAGCCAACAGAGTCTTTTCATCGCTGGCCCTCAGCTTCAGGACCCGGCAGCCATGGGTGATGTCCTGGGCCATCTGACAGTAGCAGTGGCCGGCTGGGATGCCCAGGGCTTTGCCCGGGGACAGATGAACAATCCAGCCTTTTTTCTGGCAGATAGTCAGGAATTCTTTTGGGTCCGTCGCCAGGACCTGATCACAGAAAGCTTTGAAGTCGCTGTTCATCATCGCGGTATTGATCTGGAATCCGCAGCACACAGATGTGCCCTCCAAGCACATGTTGAACTCAGTCAAGGCATAGTCTGTTGTGAAGCAGATCTTGCTGGCGTTTTTCCCCATGCTCCAAAACATTGGCGAAAACACCTCTTTCAAATCACCGTCTGTGGTGACATCCTTGATCTGCTTGGATGCATTGCCAAGGCAGCTCATCCAATCCTTGTTGAGCTTGGTGCAAAGCTGCGGTTTGGCAACCACGTTGGTTGACAGCTCGGGGCCGCTGGTTTCTTCCAGCTTTCGGCCAGCCAAGTCTTCTGCTGCTCGTAGTACGGCAAGTCCAGCCACTCCTGCAACAGCTGCTGGTTCTGGGCGGCAGCCAGAACCAGGGCAAAGGCCTGGTTCTCCTTCTCAATCCAGTCGGCAGCGGCAAACTGCACGCCCTGATCCTCATTGATATTCTCCACTGCTTGAGTCCAGAACAGGTTCGACAAGGCCTCGCCAAGTGGGGAGTTGCTGCTGGGAGGCAGCTGGGCTGTCTTCTGGCTCTTGGCTGCCTTGTTTGCCGAGGTAACTGACAGCCGCTTCTTTTTGTTGCAGCCCTTCTTGTACTCGGCACACCAGGACCTGAAATCCCCCAAGTTCTCCTTCACCTTTTTCACCTCATCTTTTGATGCGAACGCCTTGGCGAAGGCCCAAACATCCATGAAGTACTGGCGCCACTTCTCGGCGGCTTCGTCGGAGGTGTCCGAAGGGTTGCTTTCCAAGGCAGCGGTCCAGTTCCTTGGCTCGGCAAACTACAAGAATGTTAGACTAGGTATTTCCCAAACTATCAAACACTTTGAGAAGGACTCTATTCTTCTGTTCGGCAAACTATCAAACACTTTGATGCGGACTCTATTCTGCTGTTTCCCAAACACTCAAAAGGTCTGAGAAGGACTCTATTCTGCTGTTCGGCAAACTATCAAACACTTTGACGCGGACTCTATTCTGCTGTTTCCCAAACACTCAAAAGGTCTGAGAAGGACTCTATTCTGCTGTTCGGCAAACTATCAAACACTTTGATGCGGACTCTATTCTGCTGTTTCCCAAACACTCAAAAGGTCTGAGAAGGACTCTATTCTGCTGTTCGGCAAACTATCAAACACTTTGACGCNAACACTTTGATGCGGACTCTATTCTGCTGTTTCCCAAACACTCAAAAGGTCTGAGAAGGACTCTATTCTGCTGTTCGGCAAACTATCAAACACTTTGACGCGGACTCTATTCTGCTGTTGCCCAAACACTCAAAAGGTCTGAGAAGGACTCTATTCTGCTGTTCGGCAAACTATCAAACACTTTGATGCGGACTCCATTCTGCTGTTTCCCAAACTATCAAAGGGTCTGAGAAGGACTCTATGCTGTTGTTCGGCAAACTACCAGAAAGTCTGAGAAAGACTCTATTCTAGAATGCACAGCCAAGATGCTCGATCTTCTCTTCCAAGTACTTCTCGGCACCATTGTAGATGTCTTGGAATTGGTCCGCCCTTGTCTTCATCTCGGACATGGTGGTGGAGTCTTGCTCCGACATCTGCTCAATCTCCAACTTCAGAGTCTTCGAGGCAGTCTTGAAGCGGATCAGGGCAGTGTCGCAAGAAGACTTTGCTCGGCCAATGGAATTCTCGAACTGCAGCTTCTCCAAAGCGGCCGAGGAGATCTTGGGCTTGGCTGAGGCCAGCTGCTTTTTTCTCTCTTCGATCTTCTCGGCCTCCTCGTACAACAGTTGTTCAGCTTGCATTCGTTGGCGGGAGGTTGCTTCCATATCCGCTTGGATCTGGAGCAACGTGCTCTCTCTGTTGACTCCGGATGCATCGGAGCTCATGCGGTCTGCACGCAGCAACGCCTCTCCCCTTGCAAGCCGCATTTCCGCTTGAGCGCCGAAAGCCTCTAAGTCCTCGGAGTTGTGAAGATCGCACCGTTGTTTGAGACCTGCTGTGATGCTGTGTCGGCTGCCATCTCTGTCTTCCACTCCGCTCCAGACACGCAAGAGGACCTCACCATTAATCGTCTTCGTCTGGCTGGTTGGGTTCTCTAACAGACTCTAACTCCCGCTTCCAACGGATTGGGAGCTCTTCAAGCGAGCAACCGGTCACCATCCTTTCTGTTGCGCCCCAGTCTCGGAATCTGATCCACCGGGCCACATCATCGCTGCCGCTGTGCCTGGTGAGATTCTCCTCCACGATTCCGACGCCGGATTCAAACGTGCGCTTTTTGTTGCTGAATCCTTCAGCTTCTCTTTTCGCCTTCTGTTTCTTGTACCATTCGACTCTGTCATCCTCGCTCATCTTCGCTTTTCGGCCTTGAGTCTCATTTCTTGCTCTGCTGGGGTTTCGTCATCCCCCTTAGCCTTGGTCTTGCAAGACCTCTGCAAGGCTTTGTCTGTTGCAGCACAACCTGTACACACACGCTTCAGGGCATTCCGCCCTGACGCATGGGAGTTCTCCAGCAACACAGGGTCCCTGCACTTCTGACAAACGAGCTGTGTCTCAGACATGGCTCCGTGTGTGCAAGCAGAAAAACGAAGAGTACTCTCGTGGCGAGGCTAACTCGGCTGCGCCCGGGCTTCCTAAAAGAAGCCAGCTGAAAAGGAAAACGGCTGGAGACATGGTATGAAAAACTCATCATGGAGTGGCTGCTACTTCCTTCCAAAGTTCTCTCTCTCCCTCTCTCTGTCTCCCTCTGTCTACCTCCTGCTGATGTTGTGGCACTTTCTTTTCCTTGGTCCACGCCTTCTCGGTGCAGGCTGCTACAGAAAAGTGACCTCGGACACACTAATTATGGTGGATGTAGCCCTGGCAAACTATCTGCAAAGGGATGACAGCAGCACAAACTTTATAAACAGAGCACTGGCCACATCCCTAGCTGTCACTGCATATCAAATTTTTGCACTTCGTGCAATCTAATTGATTTATGCAAGGACATCACAAGGTCTTGAGTGCCCCTTCGATGGTTGCCATCGTTTTTCGCCCTTTTTCTTGTTGGTGAAACAGCAGCTGGCTTGGTGCTGGGTGCATCACGAACTTCTGCAAAACAAAGACTGCTGAGCTCTTGTGGAGACAAGTGAGGCTGCCGAACACCTCGCCCCAACTTCCCAGCTACTACAGCAGCACGCAGGAGTGGGGCCAACATTAAGCCGGCCTGCAAAATGTTGAAAGAATTGCCTGCTGCCTGCAGAGCATCTATCTTTCTTGTATTTGAAATGCTGGAGAAGATCTGGGCTGTGACCTTGAAAGATGAGCCTTTCATCTGGCAGCACATAACGATGAAACTCCATCTGGCTGCTGGGCAGATGGATGTCTGCAGTGGACAGCACAAACAATAGAGGCCCCCGTGTTCGCAGACTGGGCACCCGGTCTTTGTAGATTCTCCCTCCGATGGCCCGCAAGGGGCATCTGTCCAACTCGACAACAGCAAGGTCGAACTCGTGGTTTCGCCTCTCTGCTGCAATTGCTTGGATGTAAAGCCTGAGGTTGGCAGCTTGTTTTGCAGTCATGCTGTCTGTGGTGTCATTCACTTTACCTGGCAGCAGCAAGCTTCAATCTTCCAGGGGTCAAGCAGCACTTCAGGAAGCTTGTCATGTTCTGAAAGGCAAGCTTTTCTCAATCCTCTTATCCACAACCTTTCGCGATGCATAGGCCAAACTGAACCCAAGTCGTGTTCAACGAAATCGATTGCAAACCATGGCATGCAAAGCCGCAGTCGCTCCAAGGTTTCATCAAGAAAACGTGTGCCTATCATGGCCGAGCTGTTTTCCAAAAGGAAAAACATCAGGCTTCCTGTATGTGCAAAATGAATAACCATTTCCACTGTCTGTTCCCACACTTCGCACCTAGCATCTGCATGCTGCAATCGCAACCCGCACATTGCCCAAGGTTGGCAGGGAGGCCCAGCTATCAGCCCCTCGGGCTGCTGTTGCAAAGAAGCAACATCGAGCTTCAAAATGTCGCCCTGCATGCCCAAGTTGAGCTGATCTGCTTGCTGCCCCAAACAATCTCTCCAAAAATGGGCAAGGCCTTTGTTGCTGTCATAAACAGCTGTTGGCTCCCAGGACACGCCCACGGAGGAACACAAGGACCTATAACCACTGATGCCACAACATGGCTCTGCCACCCCAACAGCCCTTTCCAGAAACTGCAAGGGGTACAGTATCGTTCGCAAGCAGCGATGTTAGCGAACTTGCCATGTTTGAGCCGGCATACACCAAAACGGCTGCAGACGTTCAATTCCGAGCTTTGTGCTTGAAAGTTGCTTTGGGCTTTGGGGTGTGTTGATCTGCTATGAGGATTGCAAAAACCTGAAACTTGAGGCTGAAACGCAGTCGCTTTTTTTCCACACAGCACTGGGCTTCAGAGCCCGGTTCACTTCAAAACAAAATCGTGCACTGTTGCACGCACAGCATGGTGCTATCCTTGTGGATAAGTATCCGCAAGCAGCCCGAGCCAACACCTTCACTCGTTCTGTGTGTCTTCGGTGTCGGGGCTTCTTGGGATCATGGCCGCTTCAAAACTTTCCACAAGGCCGTGGACGGAATTCAATCCCTTTAAGGCTGCTCATCTTTCTGTTGAGTCCTGCATTCTGTGCCCAGAGATTCTTGTTGTTTTCTTGCAGTGCCAATATTGTGGCATCCTTCCGGTTTATCTCGCTTTGAAGTTCGAGGTTGTCAGACCTCGCTCGCTTCAAAGCTGCCTCCGTCATTTCCTTGCTCTTGTCCGCAGCGAGGGCCCGCTTACGGTCTTCGTGCACGGCTTGGACCAGCTCCAGGGCTTCGCTTCTTGTTAGGGGATACTCGCTTTTGCGAGTGGTCTCCTTGTCCTCGGAAAACTGGCGAAGGCCTCGCTTGAACTTAATTACGGGATCGTTGGTTGCAGCCGCCGCTTTGGGCTCTGTGGGCCTCGCTGGCATTGCACCTGCTGCTGTTGCGGGCTCTTTGGGCACCTCTGGTGCTGCACACGCAGGTGTTGCCTGATCTGATGGCATTGCTACGACACAAAATCGCAAACAATCAAAAGTTGTTGCTTGCTGCAAGCCAAAAGCACTGCAGTATAGCTGGAAACATAGCAAACACAACATGAATCACAGATTCAGTGCAAACATGCCATGGATCACATATGGAGATGCTTCAGGTGCTGATTTCACGCTGCCTGCCCCTGAAAAAGCACGTTTTGGAGGTGACCGGGGCTGTGAAAGGCCGCGAAAGGGAGGGACCGGGAGGGACAGTGGAGGGACAGCAGAGGGACAGTGGGAGCGACAGTGGGAGGGACAGCGGGAGCAAATCTATGTGAAAACTATCTCTGCCCTTGTAAAACCAAGCAACGCCGAAACTTTGTACACACAGAGGCCTAAACGAAGCCCATTACCTCCCACAACCCAGGCCCACGCCCTTGAAGTCAGCTTTTTGTCTTGGAAGACTCGAAGACCTCTGTGCTTCTCCAGTGCAGCGGTGCAAGCCAAGGAATCGTGTCCTGAAACATAACAAAGTGCTGTCTGTGTGACAAATATGTGCATACTGCATAGACCACATCCTGAAACATAGCAAAGTACTGCCTAAGTTAAACAAAAACCACATCACTGACACGATTCCTCAGTGCACAACATGCACCTTGGGCAGGCACAAAATGCACCTTGGGCAGGACCTTAGGTCCAGGGGCCAGGCCCCGGACGACGGCAATTCGGGCGCCAATCTTGTTGGCAGACCCAATGCATGGATGCATTCGGGCGCCAATCTTGTTGGCAAACCCGGTGCTCGGGCCGGTGGGTCCTTGCTTTGGCCCGTCGTCATCCATTGACTGGAGGAAGTTAGCCAGCAGTTCTGTTCTGCGGTCATTGAAGGCCCGCCAGTGCGTCTCGGTGTTGGCTGCGCCCCTCGTGGTGCTGACGCATCATGACCTGGGAGATGCTTTCCTCCGGGCCGACAGCAGAGGAGGCCAAGACTTCTTCCAGCTCTGCTGCCCGTGGTTGTGGTGCCTGGCTTTGGCGCTTGTCTCTCCAGTGCTGGTCGTAACTGTACTGGCACTTGAACCTTCTGTTGCACGCCAAACACCGCAGCCAGTTCCGCTCGATTGCCTTCGTCCCGGCACTGCAATCGCACTTCCCACGGCTGCCTTTCTTCTCGCTGCGGCTGCTCACGCCACCACTCCTTCTGCTGCCAGCCCCCGCCCCGGCTCCAGCCGCTCCAGCGATCTGCTGGTGGTGCCGTCACCGGGCTCCAAGAACGGTAATCTTTGCCACCCAAGACCCCGGCGACTGCAGCAGCCGCAGCCGCAGCCCTCTGTTCTCTCTTTTTTTCTTCCCTCCTCCGCACTTCTTCCGCCTCCTCCTTCGTCTTGTCTTCCCTCATCGCGGGCGGCTTTCTGTCATCTCTTTCCGAGCTTGAACTTCGCATCTGGCCGCCGCTCTTTCTCTTCGTGGCTTCAGCCGCTTCCTTCCGAGGGTCCTCCCAATCGGAATCACTGTAGTACTCGTAGGTGTACGAGGGCGATGATGAAGTTGACCGTCCTGCAAGGGAGGTTGCTTCATGGGGATCTTTAAGGTAGCCTAGTTTTGGGGTGGGTCTTTATGTTAGCCTAGTTTTGGGTCTTCGGTTGCTCTTAACATGACACTATCCACAGCACCTGGTAGTTGGTTGGCAGAGGTCTGGCTTTGTGCTGCACCTGCACAAGTTAAACTTGTGAGGTCTGCAGCACAAAACCACCTGCTGCCAACACTACAGGTCTGCTGTTGGTCCTTCTACGGTCACAAAAAACTCTATCACTCAGTCCTTCCCCCCCTACCACCCCAACCCCGAACTTAAAGCCACAGTCCTCCTCGCTTCGGGGGTGGCATCCCCACCCAAACTTTCAAACCTTGAAAAGGCTGCAGGAAAACATATGCCATGGCACACACACACATGCACATGCTGAAAAATCGTCGCACAGACACAGGAGGCACATGCTGAAAAAAAACACAGGAGGCACATGCTGAAAAAAAACACTGCTCAAAACACTGGCTCTTCCCATTTCTGACACCCATGGCTTGCCGCTGAACCATTACATCAATCTCGGCTGCAGTTGGCCGCAGTGCAAGGTGAGAGTCAGCATTCTTTGCTGGCATGGATACCCAAGCAAGCAGCTTGGCCACACTTCGATCCTTCCCTTCAACATCTACGAAAACATAAAGTCTGCACTTCTTGCCATGCTTTGGGCATTGGCAGACGGCCCCGCAGCCTGCCAGATTGATGAGTATAATTATCGAAGTAAACTTTGACCTGGTCCTGGCCCGGGATCTTGGACATGATAGGAGGCAATGCTTTGATGTCTGGTCTGCCCAACAGCGGTTCAGACGGCTCCTGTTGGGCAGCCAGATACTCACGCAACTCCTCCTGAGACCTCTCAGGAAGCTCCAAGGCTCCCTCCGTTTCTTCATCACGCGGATTCTGGATCGCCTTCCTGCCTGCCTTCTTTCTGGGCTGCTGAAGGCTGGCCAAAAAACCCGAAATGTCCTCAAGACTGAGGCCAGAAATGGACGACATATCCTCTGTCTGCAACAGAAAGTTGTAGTACTTTTCAGTGCATGTGTGGAAAATTACCTTCAGCCCACCTGGCTTCCCAAACAAAACTGGGGCCAGGAACAAGCACTTCAGGTGTGCCGCGGGTCGGGACAGAACCTTTGCGGGTATTATCCGTGGGCCATCACACTCAAGCTGTTTTGGCTGCTGTCGGCCGCAGCCCCGTCCCTGCCAAGCCAAGCTGCACAGCCGTCTGCCTTTCCACGGGCAACGCTCGCCCAGTCCTTCAGCAGACGACCTCTTCGAAAGCAACGGATTTTTCGTGGCAGAAGCAACCCTCCAACCATCGAGCACATTCACCAAGGGTGTCGCTCAACGAACAGGTCCAAAGAGTCATGACCTCGCGCTGCTCGGACCGCAAAGCTGATCCGATGGCCTTGGCCAGATCATCGGACCCACTTATCACGGAGAATGGGAATCGCACGAAGCCAAAACTTGGCAATAAACTCGATTGATTCCCATCGCCAATCCAGAAGCTGTACTTGCAGCCCTCGCAGCTCGTCCGCTGGGGTGAGGCCAGGGCACTGGATGACAAGCTCCACATAAGATCTGTGACCAAAGACCTTGCTGACAGCTCGCAGCTCAGTCTCGAATGGCTTCCAATCGTCACACATCTTGAGAGCATCTTCCAGTGCATTGAAAAGAATGTGCAGCACACCTGGGCAGCCCAAAGCATTGTAAAAGCAAGGCACCTCTGCAACATCTGCTAAAGAGGTGTTACCATCCAAGAGGCCTTTGGCCAACCCATTCAGCGTTCGTCTCTCACAGAACGGCTAAAACAAATGCCTCTCAGTCCCCTGGTCACTGAGGTACCCTTTGACCTCTTGCCGGTAAGCGGGAATGCCCTCAGTGCCCTGCTCCTGGATGATGGCACGCAGCATCCGGCTGAATTTCATGCTGCTGTTGCCATGGCCTCGGGCCAGGGTTGTCAAGGGCATTGTTCTCCTTTCCCAAGCAAACCCGCCAAAGGGATTGAAGTCCTCTGACTTCAAGCGCCCAAGCTTGTGGATCTTTCGGTCTGCTTTGGCACGTGAGGGTCCCGAGCACCAGACAGGCTTGTTGCCTTCACCATGTGTGCAGGCAATGCCTTTGTCTTTTCCTGAAGCTCGAGCTGGCCAGAAACACTGATTTGCAATCTCTTGGCATAGCTTTCTGGCAAGAGAAGCCCATCCAGCGGGTCAGAAGACAGAGCGCGGTCAGCACTGCTGCGAGGAATAATCACACACCTCGCCTGCCCTGCTGCTGTGCTGCATTGCACACTTTCGCAAAAATCCCGAAACGTGCAACTCCTGAGATTTGTGCCATCAGCAAAATCCACAGCTACGCCTGCAATCTTGTTCAACAAGCCTACGTTGTGTTAAAGAACGGACTTGGCTGTTGTTCCTACACTCGCTAACACTCGGACACTTTTCCTATTGCGGGCGTCGTGTCCTGCGGGTCTCGAGCCTTTACGTCGCAGACGTGGCAACGGCTGTTCCTTGGCATTTACATACTGTACCTGCAGCTGTGCTACTGAAGGGGAAATGTTTAACACCCCGCCTTCGAAGGTAGTGCCGGTAAGTTCCTTACCAAACTGGCTTCGACACTTTCCTTCACAAGCTGCGTTCCTTGAAAAACGTTGTTCCTCTTCGCAAACGTTTCCGTTCACTCGCAATCCTCTCCAAGGCTGCTTTCCTGCACAAAACTTTCACTGCTACGTTCCTGAACTGTTACGTTCTTGAACTACTTGGATCATCATCCTTTTGCACTGCAGAAACAAAAGACTTCACTGCGGTTCCTGCACGCTTCAGCTCTCACACTTCCTGTTCCTTTACTGTTAGGAGGGCTCGTCGTCGTCCTCCTTGATCTCGATGACCTCGTCACTTCCTTTTCCTTTGTTCTTTCCTTCTTCTTCCTTCTTTCCTTTTCCTTTGGTGCTTTCCAACCACTCGTCTCTCATCTTTTCCTGTGCCTGGCACTTCTGCTTTCCTGCTCTGTCCTTTGTTCCTTTGGCCCATCCTTGGCCAGTTCCTCTGAACACGTACCAGAACTGCGTTTTCTCGTTCCACTTCCACTGGTAGTTGGTTCCTTGAAAACTGTAGACTGCAAACCAGTCTCCTTCGTTCGCAAAACAATCCTCCCTTCCTTTTCCTTTTGCGAAACTTCCTTCGTTGATCGGGCCCACTGCCGACAGGTTTGGATCCTGTGTTCCTGGCTTCTCCTCTTTTCCTGCTGCTGGTGTCTGTTCCTCTGCTGCTGCTGCTGCTGGTTCCTCTTCTGCTGTTCCTTGGGATCCTGTCCTGCTTCTGACTTCTTCCTCCAGCTCTTTAATCTTTTCCTTATCCTTTGCTCGTTCCTCCAAAAGGCTTTCCATCATCTTCTCCAACTTCTTGATCCTGTCGTCTTCTTGGCTGCTGCTGCTTTCCTTTCCTTTAGCTGCCGCTTCTGCCTCTTCACGTGTGCTGCTGCTGCCTTCTGCTCCTGTTCTCTTTTCTTCCTGGCTTCCTTCTCTCTTTGCTTCCTCTCCTGTTCCTTCTGCGCTCTTGCTGCCGCTTCTGCTGCTGCCTTTTCCTCTTCTGCTTTTGCTGCGTAGTGCGCCTCCTTCTTCCTCTTTAGCTCTTCTGCTGCTGCTTCTGCTTCTTTGTCTCTCCTTTCTTGTTCTGCTGCAGCTTCCTCAAGCTTCTTCCTCGCAAAAGCCTTCTTCTCTTCTTCCTTCCTTTTCTCCTCTGTTGCTTCTTCTCGCTTNGCTGCTTCTGCTTCTTTGTCTCTCCTTTCTTGTTCTGCTGCAGCTTCCTCAAGCTTCTTCCTCGCAAAAGCCTTCTTCTCTTCTTCCTTCCTTTTCTCCTCTGTTGCTTCTTCTCGCTTTTGTCGCTTTTCCACTTCCATCTTGTCCATCCTTGCCCAATATTGGCGATCTTCTTCGTCACGAGGTTCAAAGCTTCCTCTTGCCTGTCCTTCCTCTTTGGGCTTTGCCTGCTTCTCCTTTCCTTTTCCTTCTNCGAGGTTCAAAGCTTCCTCTTGCCTGTCCTTCCTCTTTGGGCTTTGCCTGCTTCTCCTTTCCTTTTCCTTCTTTTCCTTTCTCCTTTCCTTTTCCTTTTCCTTTCTGGTGCTTGTACTTGTGGTCGACGTCAATCCACTTCTTTACTCCTGTCACTCTGTGCTGCTTGTAGATGTGGCCGTCTTCGGTATACTCCTTCCACTCGTCACTGTAGTCGTAGGGGTACTCGAATCCTTCCATCTCCTTTTTCTTTTCCTTCGCCTTCTCTTTGTTCTTCCTGTTGATCTCCTTGATCTTCCTTTTCCTTTCCTCTTCTTGCTCCTCTTCAAGCTTCTTCTTCTCTTCCTCTGTAAGCTCCTTCTCCTCTT
>BGNK01003473.1:49609-72547 GCA_003297005.1 Symbiodinium sp. clade A Y106 | reverse complement strand
CCAGGATCCAAACCTACAACACTCAACTCCAAGCTCAACGTTTGCAGCACTCGCACACGAGCGTGCCTCATAATATAGACAGAACCAAATACATACCTACATATATATATATATATACAAACACACATTATATATACACATGTACACATGCATACATTCATATATGAATATATATGATGGACCTTGTCGCGCCCCTTGTCGCGCCAGCCTTGTCGCAAAAACCCGCTTTTGTTACATACTTTGTCGCGCGAGGGGCGCCCCGGCCCTGTTACATACCAGAAGGTTTTGACTCACTGCCATATATATATACACGTATATAACACACATACATACGTGCATACATACATACACACATACGTACATACATCCACACATACATACATACGTACGTACGTATGTATGTAACTCTAGATTTGGGTAGATGTAACTCTATACAGGTACATCTCTACATGCATGTATGTATGTAATTATGTATGTATGTAAATGTACGTATGAACGTACGTACCTACGTAGGTACGTAAGCAGGTAGGTAGGCAGGTATGTAATATATTCATGTAAGCTAGCAGGTAAATGCATCTTCTTACAGTACAAGGAGCCACATCTACCAGCTCAAGACCCGTGCTGCAGGACCTCTGCGAGACCGGATGCATCCTGAGGCCCCGTCCAAGTAGCAGGGCACCCGATCGCGGTCCTCGGGCGCTGAAAGGCGTCTACTGCACGAAGGTGCAGCGAAAAGGAGCGAACGCAGCAAACGTATCTGCAACTGGATGTCATATATATATATAATATGATGTACTGGGTAAGAAAACATGTAAAACATTCAATATTGAAACAGCCAGCTGCCAGCTCCCACCTGAATCTGTTGGATTTCTGCCAGCAGCGCTGCTCCCACGCCTGCGCGTAGTGACACAGGGGGAGCTTGCTCGTAATCTGTACAGCTGCTCTCTCTGCTTGCCGGCATGTTGCATATTGACAGCCTGAAACAACTCACCGAAACATGTCGCTAACCGGTTGTAAGTGCCCGGATGTCGTCTTAAACCTCTATATTCTGAACGCAAGCTTGCGGACAATGTCTACTGCACAAGCTCAACATCGCTAATCCCCTCGGAAATCATGCGAACTCTAAAGTGGCCTTGCCCCTGCGCATCTGGATGCACGCCGAGGAACCACAGGTACCAATGCCTCGGCGGGAAATTGCTAGCAGCCACGTGTCGCACCCCCGCTTGCACATGTCCAGATTTCGGCGATGTGGGCAGACGAGTGCTCCAATGCGCCTTGCGTATTGCAACTGTGCTTCCTTTATCCTGGCCAGCATGAGAGGCCCCGACCCACTGGCCAAAGCATCGCGAACATGTTTAGAGAAGAGCCCTCTGAAGAGTACAACTATAGTATATGGCGACAAGCTATGCAAAGCTACTGCAAATGCCAATTGAGGCCTTCATCTCTCGGAGCCGGCACTTCCCTTCTTGCACAGCAGAACGTGCAAGAACCCCTATAGGCCCTATAGTTATAAAGAGACCTGAAGCCATGATGCGGCATGGACGCGACCGCTCGGTGAATCTCACCCACTGAGCGACCAAAAGCCTGACCGGCAGGTGCCAGGCTTTGTCCCTACGAGGCTTCGCGCTCCACCAGAGTCCTGACAGTCTACTTGACTGGACTGGCATCAAGAATTGCCGGTACTACACTCCACCAGCAAGACCTGTCTATGGAAGCCAAACATTCAGAAGCTTCGCTTTTTCAACGAGGTTTGTTTGGAAGCATTCGGAAATCGTGGCGGAAGCTGCCACAACTGCGTTCTCAGCCCGAAAGCACCGTAGCGGCCGAGATTAACAACCCAATCGCTTCTTTCTTTACTTGCATCTCGACTTCCCAGGTGCTTCGTCTTTAAATTTAATTACCTTTCTGAAGACAGCATTCAGACACGCCGACAAAGCGGCGAATCGACTGCACCGATCAGCTGCGACTTTCCACGCAAACTATGTAAACGAACTCGGTCATACCTGTGGCTAACCGTGGCTACCTCCCCCGCAACATGTTCCAATGCCGTCCCCGGGACTCGGTCGCGTCGCCGGGCGGCCCGTGCCCAGGCAAGCAGGTCCTGACAAAAAACTAAAGCTTTCCGGGAGAGGGTTCAGTGATTCAAGACATCCCAGGCGCACTGCATGCTGCTGCGGTCTTCGGTCCTTGCTTTCAGTCTCCTTGCTGGGCTTGAAAGGAGGACTGCCCACAGGCCCTCGCATTGGCTGTCAAAACGACTAGTCGTGGACAGCACGTCGACTTAAAGACTTCAAGAGCAAGAGACCCGTCTCAGAAGTGTGTTAGCATGAGGAACTCTCTGGTCTAGTATACATATATATACATATATGTGCAACTATATCTGTATAACAGTATATCTTCAGTATATATGTATATCAGTCTATCTATGTTATACAGATGTGAACCTGGCCTCCAGGGCCAATGAGCTTCCCCAGGCCTGCGTCCTCAAGAACAGCTTGATATCTCCCAAAACATCGTGCCTGTACGCCACACTTATCCACCGACCAAAAGAATCGGAGCGGCTCAAACGCATAGATCATCGCTGGCAGCTGCAAACACGCAGCAGCACGAGCCGGCAGAAGCGTTCAAGTGCTATGGCTCTTCGAACTCCGAAGCCCGAACAAGATCACGGCCTGCCACTTTGACTGGACCTCATGAATGAAACAACTAATTACAAGCTATGGAATCCCCGACCACTAGAAGGGACGGCTGGCATAGTCTAACACTTCAGAAAAACTTCTTCAGAAGATTTCTGCTCGGTTCAGGTTCCCCAGGTGCAATGACCTCGAGCTGGACGCCGGGTGGAAGCAGCAGAGCCACTCCGAGCAAAGCCTTGACAGAGTTTAGCTTAAGATGTAACTAAGGGAGTAAATGTGCAAGGTACTTACATTAGACTTGCATGGAAGGGTCCTTGTCGAACACCTTTTCCCGGTCCGTTTTACGGAGTCTGTGGGTGGGAGCTCGGGAGGCACATGAAAATATTGGCGCAATACATGTGAAGCAACAAGCGTAGAAGTAAACGTGCTTGCACTACGATGCAAAAGCAAGACCTCGCGTTGTTCAGTGATTCCTTCATTTCCGTGTTCCCAGGCAAACGGCTGCCGCTGCAACTACTTGAGTGGTGCACCGATGCATAATTACGAAGTCTAGGTGGCAAGTGTCTGTTTCCATAAACATTTATATATATATATATGGATAGGTAGTGATTCCCCCACCCCTGCATTTTTGTAACTTCGCTCTTCTGTTCTCAATTCTGCTATCTGGTTTGGAAACTCGCGTTTGTTTCGAAACCGATCCGTAGGAGGCCCCAACCCAACCCATTAACCCATTAACTCAATGATTTGCCCAAGTGGGGACCCAACCCATTAACCCATTAACCCAATGATGTGCCCAACTCATTAACCCATTAGCCCAATCATTCTGGCCAAATGAATTTGCATCAACCCATTTGCCCAAGTGGGAATGGACTCTACTCCCAAATTCACTTGGCCAGAATGATTGGGTGAATGGGCTAATGGGTTAATGCAAATTCATTTGCCCAGAATGATTGGGTTATTGGGTTAATGCCTCCTAAGTCCATTTGGCCAGAATCATTGAGTTAATGGGTGAATGGGTTGGGGCCTCCTCCGTCCATTAGGCCAGATGAATTGGTTAGTGGGCTAATGGGTCAATGGGTTACTGGGTTGGGGCCGCGGCAGGCGCGTGTTTCGAACCATATGTTGTGTTTCGAAACGCACGCCTGCCTATACCCCACTACAGGTTGAATATTACCTAAAAAACAGTTGTTTCACAGAGCGTTCTATATCCATATATATATATATACATATAAGTATTATGGTCAGGCCTCTGGCATAACGAGTGTGAGAACTGACAGCACGACGCATTGATGCCCACTTCGGTTCACCATGTCGTCAAGAGTCAAAGCGCCGAAAGCGATCCTGAATTCATGATGTATTCCATTATATGATATTGAACTATGTTGTCTTTTCTTACATATTGTTCAAGATATGTTATTGTCCCCTATCCCACAGTTGCTGAAGATTTTGCAAATGCATACAAAAGTGTGATACTATGTACCATCTATATACTTTCGACTATATACGAAACCGATCTGGAATCTACTGTAGACTATGCTGTCTGCTCTAGACTATACTACAGTACAGACCAATATTGCAGACTATACTATCGACCATAAGACTATACTACAGACTATATTGCAGAATATACTGAAGACCATAGACGTGTACTATATGCTATACTAAAGACTATACTATGAGATCGAGGGACCACTACAATACATACTATGTCACGTACTATGCTCTATAGTATACTATGTACTATGCTATATTCTAGACTGTATACTCCATTGTATACTACATTAAACGTTTACAGTTTACTATACTCTACTCTCCTGTACTATGCTATACTATAAAGGGTGTCATACGTGAAATTTTGTTACCAATTGCATTTTACATAGTTAACATAATACATAAGCCCACGAAATGATATTCTACCATGCTGTGTCGCATATGTTAGTCTGCTACAATGGATCATACAACATGAGAGTATACTACACATGTTAACGAAAGCTTGGTCAGATATTATATCATCTCACATTAAGTTGTACCATGCTGAACATCTTGGTATGGTTAATTATGATTCTTGACATTCTCATACTGGCAGATAATAGGTTAAGACATACCACGCTATATCTGATGGTATTAGACTGTATTTTGTCATATAGAGCATGCATCTGGTTGTCAGTTACCTTATTTTTGCATATTACATCGCATCAAAATGGTTACTGTACCATGCCAGCTTAACTCATGTTGTATTGGATCATAACATGTTCTATCATGGGTTATGTTATATGGTACTTTACGATACTATACCAGTGTAAAGCATGATCTGCTACATCATGTATTTTTGCTGTATTCTATCATGGCAAGTCACATTCCGTCTCATTTCATTGAGTTGCGGGTTACTACACATGCTCAAGATATTGTATGGAATATATTCTGGACCGTGTATGTACCGTATTTCTGTCATGTGTATTGAAATTTATGGGTTTATATCACGCTTCGCGGTATGGGGCATGACTAGGGTCAGTACATCCTCCGCACTGTATTGTATTGGGCGCAATACCGAAGATGCTGAAATGTAGGGGTGGGGGAATGACCACGCCCCCGTATATATATATATATAGACGCTTTCTTTTGGTGTTACATGTAATTATGTAGTTTTGCAAAACTTCAGCCGCACCTCCTCGGACAGAGCGCCCAAGGCCATCCCGCCCACAGCGGGCACCACATGCGCAGCCAGGCTAAGAACCCAGGTGATGTAGCCTGGCATCTTACTGGGAAGTTACAATCTGTCAAGAGCAAATTTAGGGATGTGGGGTTTAGGAGAACCTCACGAGCACTCCGTTTGATGAAAGCTAGGCTCGTGCGTCCATCCCTTCTCCCTGTCTTCGCACTAAGTCCCTAGGTCCGAGATCTGGGTGCGAAATGCACTTAGCTTGCCCCCAGGATTACGACCAACTTCAACATTTTATTGTGTAAAACATACCAACTGTGAGACTTCGGTGCCGTGAAAACTCTCAGCTTCCAGAAAGTGAAAATTGGCTTCGCAGGCTAATTCTCCGTGTGCTACTTGTGCTGGTAATTGCTAGTGTCGCTAGAAGAATCACTTCAACTACTGCTACTACTGCTGATGCTACGGGTATTGCTACTGCTACTGCTACGCTTCTTTAGACTACTTCTACTACTACTACTACTGGGATGCTACGGCCAACACCACAGAACCGTCAGCCCTGGCATCACTGCGTGCCATGCTGCGCAGGTACTGGCCATCAGATCCAGGCTCGGAGCCGACCACCCATTCGAAACCTTTCTTTGATGTTAGTTGAGCTCCTTTTTAATACCATACTATTTGAAACCTTTCTTTGGGGTTTAGGGCAAGATAGGGGCCTTATTTTTTACCATAGGGTTTTGGGGAATACCTTACTGTTTGAAACCTTTCTTTGGGGTCGAAGGTACAGGGTTCAGGATTTCGTTGAATGATCAGACTGTCACGATGCCGCTGAGTTCAACAAGAACGCCGATACTCTTTTCGGCGATATTCCCAGAACCTCCAAAACCCCTTAACTAAGGAATATACCTTAAGTTATAATAGGATCCCTAGTATAATTTAAGGTATATTCCTTAATTAAGGGGTTTTGGAGGTTCTGGGTTGCTACGAACAGTCAGGGTGTCGAATGTTGTTTCAGACCTCGAGTTGTTCTAGCTGATGGCACAATCATGACTGCGATTGCTATCGCTGTGATCATTGCCACTCTTGTCCTTACCTTTCTTAATGCTTTGTACAGTGGTGGAATGTGAACAGGACTGGGCCGACTCGATCTTATGATGCTGCTAGTGCCTGCACCCACTACAACTGTTGCATAGAAAGCCGCTCTGAACATGAAGCTTGCCCAGAGAACGCTCCGAAAGTTCGTCCTCAGATTTTCGACGACTTCCGCATTGTCTGCCGATGGGCCTGGGTCTTCATGAAATGCAGAAGTCAACAGCTCGATGACGCTTTGTCGAGCGGAATCCTGGCCAAACTGCACTTACAGGTATGAGTGACCAAGATGTGCCTCTGGATGAATGGACGGGGGTCTCTAGTGCGCGCAGATTCACTAGACTTAGACTGTGCATCCAGGTCATCACAAAATGGTGCGGAACGAAGGGCAACTTCAATTACTTCAATGTATGGTTCTGCCAAAATGATGGACAAGGCTCTGAACAACACCCTCTGCTGAACACGTTCCGCTATTGCCGGCTCTGCTTCTAGCACGATGCCGGGTAGCTCAAGCCCAGACCGTTACGGGATGTTACGAGCAACTGAGTGCAACTGCCAGTATGAACAAAGTTGAACTAAAGTCTATGCTAATCTGGGTAGAATCCATTGGGCTTCAACCTATGCTGGCTGGCAAAGCCATCCATCCCAGGCTCGAACCCACAACTAAACCAATCAACCATCCTCCAACAATACCTATAAGTCCCTGTCCGAGACCCTTTCGCCTCGTGCAGGTCCAGGGGCACAACTTCCAGCGGCGCCATTGGCCCGGCGGGGGTGCAAACTAAGCATGTGGGGCTCAAGCCTTGCTAGTGCTGTTCAGGACAGTGCAGCAGAGCTGGGCGTCAGAAAGCCGTGGTGAGCTTGTGACGGGAACCCGGAAAAGTCATAAGAAATGGTGTTCTTTCAGGCGCACAATGGATGAGTTTGACATCCAAACGTGCCCTTAGCTTTAAAAGTGTGCTGCATGCAATCAAACGCGATCGCTCTGGCTCTGTTGGCAAATGCCTCGTCTTGGAATACGAGCATTCGCTTCTATCGGGCTGCTGCGCGGGAACGCCTCTCCCTCAGCTGCTTATGTGACCCAATTCGACGTGTCGCACAGAAGCTCGAGTCATGCAGCAGTTGTCGGATGGGCCAGAAACAGCATGCAGAGCGAGCGTGCCCTCCTGCATAATTGTTTGGCAAGCGCCGCGACCCAAATGCACCTCCTTTGCAAGCTGAGGCAATCGCCTACGCATCGTCTCCCCACCACAAAGGAACTCAGCTGCTTTGAGCCTGGCACGGGGCAACGCTGGTAGGCGTCCAAAACGCACAAGGCATGCTCTCGACCAAGTGGGCCATAAGATGAAGCCAAAGAGAACTTCAACCACAGGCCAAAGAATCGTCCACTCCCTTCATGTATTGCATGCGTAAGAATCTGAGTGCGCATGCCCGGATCTAGTGCGCCCAAATCTGACCCTGCGCCTTCGCTTCTGCCAACTAACACCACGGCAAAGATGGTGGTGATGATGATGCCCAGAATGAAGACGATGCTCATGATGATGCCGGTGATTATGATGTTGCTGATATGATGTTGATGATGACAACGAGGATGACGTTGAGTCAACTGTGGACATATGTCCTGCCCACACTCAGCAAGCAATGTCGGGCTGACTCAGCCAAGGCGGTGTCCCAAGTATCCGGTGCAGACCTCCCAGACTTGCAAGGTCTCAACTACTCAACGCTCCTGTCCCTATCTCGTTCGAGACAGTGGACTCCTGCTCTTTCTGAACGGCCATGATGGAACGGCGTCACAAATGCCCTCTGCACTGCAAGCTCCTTGTTGCCTCACACAAATTCTCAGCCAAAATGACAGGGTCGAACCTCTAGCTGACTTCTCGATTCGGGTTTGAGCCCAGGGTGAATAGCTCCGTAATGGAGTGGGCTCCTCCGAAGCTTGCAGGGCAAGCAGTAGTTTCAAGCCTAGACCTCTTTGTGCCGAACAAGTAAGTACTCAAGACAATGTGGACAAATCACAAGCCATATTTGTTGTCATTCGTGAACTAATATTTGCATATAACGGCATATGATTATGCTTCTGTCTGCTTCCGCTGTTAGCATAACCGTTATCAGTACGGTACAAACAAAACATCACTAAAAGAAGCATGCAACCTGCGATTGCTATGTCAGCAGTGTTCAAGGCATCAGCGAACCTGGCCCATTCCATAAGCTGCTGCTGATTGGTAACCTGCCGTGGCATTTTTGTGAAGGCTTTCAGACCCTGTGCATGGCACCATGGCCCTGTTGAGACCGTTGGACATCCGAATCAATTACTTGGAGCCAACATGATTCAACGCTATCTGGAGCTCCCCCTTCGCCGCCTTCGCATTCAGCCGATCCTCGGCAATGCGCTTGGCGAGAATGCTGCGGGCGGTCACATTGGCACGCAGCACCTGAGGTCTGTCTCTCAAACAGATGAGGCACCAGCAAACGGCTCCGAAGCTACAGCCGCTGCTCACGTTCAACTTGATGTGCAGTACAAGCTGATAGAGATGCATGCAAAGAAGGACAGAGAGAGAGAGAGAGAGAGCCAGAGCGAGCGAGCGCGAGAGCGAGAGCGAGAACGAGCGAGTACTGCGTGAAACCACAATTTGTTCACCCAGCCCATGCACTTTTTGCAGCTAGCAATCTAGCAGTTCATCGCAGATCTTCGGTACTCGCACATACGTTTGGACTAGGATTGAAAACCTCAACTTGACAAGGACAAGGTCGACCACAGACGACCTGTTGTAAGACTGCAGTATCTTACTGTTTCTGTCTATATTCATCTATACATATATATATAGTACACACACATACAACTACATGCATATCATGTATGCACATACATGCATGCGTCTGAAGTTGTTGCAAACCTTGCTACTGTGAAGCATCCCATGCCTTTTGGACTTCTAAGCATTTTGGATCTGAGAACTATCTTGAGCCCTAAGACCCAGGCAGAAGCCCAGCCGTCTGGACCCAATGGGGCTGTCAGTGGGTCGTCGCAGAGATGCCCTGGAACCGGCACGCTGCTTAAGAATCATGTCCCGAAAACAGTGTTGAGCTGGACGAGCATAGTACGGATGTTCGGCAAAACACATGTCGCATCAGTGGAGGTAAGACTGTTCTTAACGACAGCTCGCTTACCTTTTGGTGAGAGATGGACTTCCAGATCTGACCCCACGCTCAGGATCCTGAACTAACCCGGCAGCTCCTTGAAGCCCTAGAGGCAGCCTGTCGCTCCACCGCACAGCCAGGGCAGCCCCTGCAGCTGCGACAGAAGCGCCGACCAACTGGCAGGAGCCTCGTTGTGGCCATTAGAGCCGAACCGCGTAAAGCTCCCTGCATCGACTGTCGGGACTATATCACCCCTCATCCTTGCAGCATCACTAGTAGTAGTAGTCGTCGTCGTGGTAGTGGTAGTGGCAGTGGCAGTGGTAGTGGTAGTGGTAGCAGTAGTAGTAGTAGTAGTAGTAGTAGCAGCAGCTCCTACCCGAAGTGGCGCCGGATTCCCCTGGTTCCTGTTCCTTTCCGCATCTAGACGTATCACTACTAGTGGTAGTGGTCCTAGCAAAACAGTAAATGACCTGGCTGTCCCCATAATTTCATCTAGTGTCAACTCCACACCCTGAAGCCGCAAGATCACCAGCCGAGCAACCGCTGTTACTAAAGGGGGTGTT
Source organism: Symbiodinium sp. clade A Y106 (assembly GCA_003297005.1). Taxonomy (NCBI): domain Eukaryota; class Dinophyceae; order Suessiales; family Symbiodiniaceae; genus Symbiodinium; species Symbiodinium sp. clade A. The sequence goes on along the minus strand of BGNK01003473.1, from coordinate 62,468 downwards.
TGATACTGTTGTGAAGCGATTAGCCCCATTGATACCTGCCAGGGCACGTTCGCGGCGAAGCTCTTGAGCCCTGCATCGCCTCGTCAGAACTGATCAATGCCAGTGTGGCTTCCAAAGCCTCCTCTTCCCGTGCTTTTTATTGCGGCCAAGTATGCTATAATCATTATTAATAAGGAACCCCCCAAACTAGTATAGGTAATTATAGTATGTCTGCATTGATCCCTACATGGACTTTGGCTTTGGCTGCTAGCCTATGACGTTGCCACCACAGACACTGCTCGTCACGAGTTCTCGGCGAAATTTTCCCATGTCGATGGCACTGTATGCCTGCATCAATATCCCTCCCTTTATCAAAAGATCCAAAAACATGTATTTTCGTATAGCTCGAGGGATTAAACAATCAAGCCGCAGGGATTGAATCAAAGCCCCGACGCCTCACGCACTGTAGTCTTAGCCGGCGACTGGTAACGAAGCCGTGGAGTTGCTGGGTCACGACAGTTTCGATGAACTCCTCTCATTTCAATCGTGACTTCAACTGACATCACCAATCGACCGATGCCGCATGCCACGTCCTGCTGGATTTGACCCAACATTGCAGCATTACAGCATCCGACTCCTTCGCTGACTGTACTTGCTGGAAAGCTGCTACTTCTGCGATAATGGACTTCGCAGAAGAGCTCCGTAAACCAGTCGGCTCCCGGTTCTCCTCTCTCCCTCTCTCCCTCATGCTTTCCCTGGAGAAGCTCGAGGTGCGGAAGTGTAAGGTGTACAACATGCAGGAACGTGGGGCTGATTCACTCGTTTGCAGGGCACATGATGTTGGGACAGAAAGAGAGCAAACGGGGACAATCTCAGGAAGACATTCTTGAAGCCCGAAGACCCGACATGCAAGAACACAACATGCTGTAGTCGCCGTACAGGTTCCCGCGCCCTGCCTCCTTTTTCTCAGGGGAATTGGTCGCCAAGATTTCAGCGTAGCCCTGCGGCTCAGGAGCTAGGTGTGCATCGAACGAAGAGCAAAGGCTCCGGCCGCAGGGTCTTTTTCTGCAGGCCGCTGAGAGGGCAACAGAGATCATCAGCATGAGACAGCATGTCAGCGCCCTGCTGACACCCTCTGTCTTGAACCTCCTGTGCTTCAGCCCCTCAACCTCTGTGTTCTGACAAGTTCTGACAGACGACATCAAGAGAAGCAAAACCCTGTGTCATGAAAGCGCTTTCTCTGATGTAGTCGCCCACTCGTGGGAGGGTAGCTACCAACCCCGTCTGTCTACCCCTGGTGACCAATGCTGAAAAAGTGTGGGTACCCAGCCGGTCCTCTGGCGTCAGCTCGAAAGATCCAGCCGCCTCTTTGATATGAGCTGGTCCAGGGGTCCGAGGGCCCGAGATACAAACTTCACCTGCAACCTGGGCCCGATATGAAAACACTGGCGATGCCGTGCAAGGAGTAGACCCGGGAAGGTCTCAGAAGGCTTCGGACGACGCTAAACCTCGTTGCGAAGTTCATCCCCTTGAAGCGCAACCTGAAAGGACCTGCAAGCATGAAGTTGTAACAAGAGAACACCTTCGCTGACCCGGTGGTGTAAGGAGAACTAGCGGCCGCTACTGACATGGCCCGAATCTTTCAGTGGCAGACGGCTATCAGGCATCCCTAAACTCCACACACGCCAAGGACTCAAGTCCTTTGTTGGAAGTCGTGGACGGAAGTCGTCAAAACACTAATCCAGAAGCAATATGTTCAGTCCAAGCAGGAGAAGATGTTTGTAGCAAAATCTCCGAAGCATGTACGGCAGATATCGATAACTCCCTTCACAGAAGTCGCCCTCAGCTCAAAGATAAGAGCCAAAAGAGTCGGAACAAGGGTTTGGGCATAGTCTGCTGCATACTCTGCTGTCAAAACAAAACTCAGGGGTCTATAAAAATGGAGTGCAGAGACTAGGCCCTGGCTGCCTCCGCCAGGGCCAGCACGATCGCCAGCCGGAGCATGGTCTCGGCAATCGGGATCCCGCATAGCTTGTTTTGAACTACAAAACACAGCTGATCCTTGCCGGCACTTGCTGTGCTTGAAGGTTATGATATCAACTACGGTGGTAGGGGTTGTGGCTGTTGTGGTGGCGGTGGCGGTGGCGGTGGTGGCGGCGGCGGTGGTGGCGGCGGTGGTGGCGGTGGCTGCGGCGATTGTGGTGGAGGTGGTGGTCGTCCTCGTACGTGGTAGTCAGTAGTAGTATAGGTGGAAGAAGAAGAAGCAGCAGCAGCAGTAGTGACACGTAGTAGTAAGTAGTAGTATAGGTGGAAGAAGAAGCAACAGCAGCAGTAGTGACAGAGTAGCGGTTAGATTAGATTCGACAAACACGCTGCGATGACAGAATGATGAGGGAATCCAGGTGCAGGTCTTTTACTACGTAGAAGCTGGTGCCACTATAAGGACGTGGGATTGTGAACACGGCCTTCGAATCAACGATCATCCGCAGTCCATACACTTGCCCCGAAGCAGTTGTCACTGGATCTTCTCCGATGTTGCCGGATGTGAGCTGAAATGGGCAAACGATGCGACAGGATGATAAACTATGCAGTTGCTTTCCGAAGGGCGGATGTGTTCCCGTGTATGTGTGCACCGCAATGTGTTAAGCTTCCTAGTCGCACCATCAGCGATTGTTCGAAACTTTCAAGCCAGGGTCTGAAATCAGCGCCCGCTTTTTGCACAATGTCACTGCGCTGCGACCGAGCGCTTTGATTTCCAGGACATTAGCGAGAGCACGCCGCTCAAGATCAAGGAGATGCCAAGACTGAACCTTTGCAGGTGCAGGTTGAAATACGACTAGCGAAACAACCAACAAGGCAGCTTCTACCTTTCCTACTGTCCTACTGATCGACCACCTATTCTTCTTTTCCTTCTCCTACTAAGCCTACGGCTGATATGATCATTTCTACTTACTATCTTCTTCTTGTTCCTACTAGTAGTAGTAGAAGTACTACTACTAATACTACTACTACCACTACTACTACTACTACTACTACTACTACTACTACTACTACTACTACTACTCCTACTACGACTGCTACTGCGACTGCGACTGCGACTGCTACTGCTACTGCTACTGCTACTGCCTACTGCCTACTGCCTACTGCCTACTGCCTACTGCCTACTGCCTACTGCCTACTGCTACTGCTACTGCTACTGCTACTGCTACTGCTACTGCTACTGCTACTGCTACTGCTCCTGCTGCTACTGCTGCTACTGCTGCTACTGCTGCTGCTCCTGCTGCTCCTTGCTGCTGCTGCTGCTGCTCCTGCTGCTCCTGCTGCTACTGCTGCTACTGCTGCTACTGCTGCTGCTGCTGCTACTGCTTGCTGCTTGCTGCTTGCTGCTTGCTACTTGCTACTTGCTACTTGCTACTTGCTACTTGCTACTGCTACTGCTACTGCTACTACTTCCTCTACTACCACTACTACTACTACTACTACTACGACTACTACGACTACTACTACTACTACTACGACTACTACGACTACTACTACTACTACTACGACTCCTGCTAATCCTACTACTCCTACTCCTCCTCAAACTCCGACTCCGACTCCTACCCTACTCCTACCCCTTACCCCTACCCCCTACTCCAACTCCCACTCGAACTGCTACTGCTTCTCCTCCTACTCCTAATTCTGCTGCTGCTGCAGAGATGACGATTACTGCTACTACTGCTGCGACGACGACCACCATCACCTATGCTGGAGGCTACTGCTGCTACTAGGCTGCTACTGCTGGTTCTGCTACCACCACTACCGCGACCACAACCACTACGACTATGAAGAGGACAGCCTTCCGCACTGCTGCTGCTACTCCCACTGCGACTCCGACTCCCACCGATTCCTGCTCCTGCTACCACTCCCCACTGCGAGTAGGACTGCGACTACTACGACGACTACTGCTACTGCTACTCCTACTCCTCTGCCGGACTACCACGTTCGTTGTCGCTGTGCCCGAACCTCAGCCTCACTATGATTAGCCGCCCGCCCAAGCCATTGTTCCAACTCTTGCGTTCCGTTGCAGGCGAATAGCTCCCAGAATCCGACGGGGACCTGTGAATTCAGCAGCTGCCAGCTTGCTTGGTTTTTAAGCTTGAGGGATGTTTGGAGTTTCGGGCTGGAGTTGGTCAATTCGCAGATGAGATAAGATTGGGCCGAGCTATAGTCATGGATACTATTGCTGCATCTTCCTGTGTACACACAGTGAAACTTTAAAGAGGGACATTGGTTTTCACAGAGGGATCATGTGCCCATCACAGTGCAAACGCGACCCATGATTCACAGGCATTTACGGACTAATGTAGAGGCCTTTTATACTATCATTACAAGAAGGAACCCCCAAAATCCTATTCCAATTAATAAGTCCCCTGCAAAACACTGCACATGGATCTCAAGAAGAGCAAACCCGTCACAGATCGGAGTGTCACCCGGCCTCACCAAAGAGCAGGTAGCCCGTCAGGACATTGAAAAGCAGGGCAGATGCGCCCATGCTCGGGGACATGATGACCAAAGAATGCCTGCCAAGGAGAGAGCGGCCGTCTTAGCATAAATCGTTGCGATATACTTAGGGGCCGCATGTTGACATGGAGTATTGCTGTCTTGGAAAGCATCCCTTCCTTGTTTCTTCATGCTACATGTTCCGATAAATGCGACGACTATGTTTTCATTTCGCTGCAGTATCATAGTTTACTACGGTATGTTTAGCTACGCATGCGTATGTAAATATACATATCACATGATGTCACATTGTACCATACTAGGCTGTCATCCTCATCCTGCCCTCTGCAAGGACCTCCGTGTCTGCGTAAATAGATATGCATATGTGTACCATAGACATACGCGCAGAGAGGGGCAGAGCGCGAGAGCGAGGCAGATGTGTGTCTGGTGTGTCTGTGCATGAACAAAAAAGTATATATATATACATGTGTATATATATGTATACTTACATATACATAACACATATGTACGTATGCAGAAACAAAGACATGACAAACATTCCAGGCAGAGACACATCCGGAAATCCAGAACGGCAGAGACTTTAAGACTTTTGGCTTTGGCACGCATCTCTTGCTTGCCATGCAAATGAATCATGAAAACAGGCTCTTACTCTTGGCTTTAAAAACCCTAGGCCTAGGCCTAGGCCCTAAACCCAAAAAGCAGCCCGCTGTCAATTCGATACAGCACGTCTGGATGATCAGGCGGACGAGGCCAGACTGCTTCTTATGTCACCCCCTCCAAAACGCCGTCCCTGACCCAGCACAAGTACACAGAGACAGACCGATAGCAGAGAGACATACAGACAAACAGCCAGCCAGCCAGCCAGGCAGACAGAAAGAGCTGACTGTCTGAGACACACACACACACATACCAAACATACACGTGCTTCAAAACGTTTGCCAAAGGCCCTTGTTGTATGCACTTGTTTTCCATGACAAACTGTAAACCTCCTGACACAAGCACCCGGGCTCGTGCTCTCTCATGTACTTGACATTGACACTTGCACAGACTCTGACCCTTCATGACACGCAAGAGCCCAGGGCCTGCCATAGGAGCGGTTCAAGACCTGAAAAGTCCAAAGTCAATTGACAAAAACTTCCGCGCCAGCTACAGGTGGCTTGCTGCAAAACCCATGCCGCAAAACGTGAGAAGAGAAAGGGGTGTGGCAAAGCGGTCAAGCGGTCATCTGAGAACGTGGTTCCGACCCTGTTACCAGGAAGAGTGCCACAAATTCGCAGTGACACGTTGGGTTGGTTGAAAGATCAGGATTGTATGAAATGAGATGTCGTTGCAGAAGTGATGCCCCGGCCCACTGTCCCTAACTACCATCCGCGCAACCGCCGCCATGGCAACTCCGGCTGCTGGAGCAACCCTAAACTTTAGACTTTAGACGCTGTACTCGTGATGGAAACTCTCTAACCAAAAACCCCAAAACTGTGGACCTGATTCGCCAAGGCACATACAAGTGCAACGGCGCAACCAGCGCCAAGGGCAGAGCGGCGCAGAAGAGGGTCAAAGGAGACCGAGGTGATGAGACCTTTTCGAACTAGTATTATACATTATATATTATATATTATACTTTGCAGTCCAGAAAAGAGATATTGCCAATAGCAGAAGTGACCATGGCACTCACCGATTGCTAAGACAGCGACTCTTCGAAGTACGGCCGTCGTTCATGTTCATAACACGAAAAGCAAAAATCAATCATCATGTCAGTCCTGGTCTTGATACTTTATGGAATCGTTTATGCTGAGGATTTCATCGGTGGCTGGTCGTGTCAGATTCGTGGTTTTACCGCCGAACCTTCCGGGCTGCGGGTCTGTCGCCAAGCCCAGCGCAGACACTTCATTTCAAGCTTCAGTGTTTCAGAGGGGCTACAGGGCCCGAATACATGGAAACCTTCTTCCTTGGGGTTCTCTAAAGCCCCAGAGAGCCTAGCCTGAAGGGTCGGACTCAGTGACTGGGAGGGACCCGCCTTGTTCTTTAAGGTTTGCGGTGTTTGGGTTGGGGGGGGAAGGAGGGGGCTCAATGGGCCGGGTTTCTGGTGGCTGCAAATTTGTGTAAATACCATGTGGCTCCAAAAGAAGGTTTCCATCGTGGCTCTGCCCACAGAAACTCTCGTTTTAGGCGACAAAAAGCTGCTGGACCAGCCAATTCAAAGTGGTGCAGATGTGAGGAGGAGTTGCCCCCAAAGAGAGAACGAATCTCAGAGTTCATGAGCTCAAGTTGCGCACACGCGCACCTCCAACGCCTTTGTGTCGTGGCACACGTAACTGCTACGATTTCCTAGCCCCTGCTTCATACCTCAACACCGACAGATTTGCATCTTTGTTGGGACACCCCTCATATACCTAGTGGCCAGTTCGTCAGATGACGATTTGGAACCAAGCTGCTACAAGTAGAGTGATGGAGCACCTTCTCAGAATTCTCACGCGAAGCCCGATTGCCACGAACTCAGCCAAGAGGCCAGCGCTGCCGTGAAGGTCTTGCTTGCCACGACGCTTGATGAACCGAGACTCCCACCTCCACACAGTTTGTGACTTCGCAGCATTGGGACTTGCTTTCGGCCGATGCCGCGTGCTTGTCTGTGTAGGACCGCGAGTGTTGCGATTGCGGCAGACATTCGACGAACTTCCAGCTGTCACTACGCTGTGTGGATTGCATATGAACGTGGAGCCCATCGGAACTCCTGAAGCGGGAAGCCGCACGCCGAAGCGTACTCACAACACGCCCGAACTTGATTCAATGTTCAGTGGCCTCCACGTATCAGGAACTGGAGCAAAAACAATGCAATGACCACCAGCGCTGCACCAGCACCAGCACCACGATCGTCACCACGAGCAACAACGACAGAATCAACGAGGACATCATAATCTTCATCTTCTTCATCTTGATCATAATCTTCATTTCATATCATCATGTCATTATTCGTCATCATCCTCACCACCATCAGGTTCATAACCATCGCCATTGAATCACCATCATCATTGTATATGATTGCCGCGAGTCCCCTTGCCTTGTCATGCTCCCACGTAAACGACAAACAGCACGACCGTTGCGAGCCCTAGCAGCAAAACCACCCACAGCGGCAACAGAGGCGGCAACGACAACAGCAATAACATCAATTTTCGTAGCAAAATGACAAGGTGAAAGACGACCGTGACATGATGTAGCATAACGTCATTTGAATGAAATGTATGCAAACATTCTCGGAGGCTGTTCAACAGGCGCGCAGGTGACTGAGCATGGCTGTTGACATCCTCCTCTTCCTCCTCCTCTTCCTCCTACAACAATAGCGAGGACGGCTATCGCGGTTTCACTAAAGGTGATCAATTCAGGGCCAAGGTACCAGGTGGTCATGACTTTGGTCATGAGCGGCGTCGGACATGAACCATACAATTGATGTGCACATAGACCGCAACGACACCGCTCCGAGCAACAAGTTGCAATATACATAGCGGTGCTCTTTCTCTCAGTTTCCCAAGCCTAGATCCGTGGACCCCTGAGACCAAGCGTGGGACTTCGCGCCTAGCAAGGCACTCGCCAACGCGTCGAGACGGCCCGCTGTCTCGCGGCAAGCGAAAAGGGCGACGGCCAGCAAGCTGCACCTTACTCTACAGGCAGCCGTGCTGTCGCTACAAGCCTTGACAACTCCCCGCGAGACTAAGCTCAATTGTGATGCTGAAGACATGCACCTTTGGCGCAAACCTCTCAACTTAACCACCCCCTAAGGATCAGTAGAGGGAAGCACCAGATCACCGCTGTGGCAACGTAGGTGGCATACATTTCCTCGGATCCATGGCCCCATGGCCGGTGTTGAGCGGGTTCTTATGCTGCACCTCTGCTTACGGTCGTCTGCCTCACAGCTTCAGGCCTAGCTGCACAGCAAAATCTTCTAGAGTCTTGATGGCAAGCCTCGCTTGAAGGTGCACTCCTCGCGGCACTACTGTCTGCGCCCCCGTGCAGACACAAAGCTGCCTGAGAACTGTTTCGGGCTACCTGCAAATACCAGATGCACGAAAGGACAGGTTCCCTTCAGAAATAATGTTCGATGGGGTTCTACGGAGAAAGCTTGCAGATGTTGCGGCTTCCAATCGAGGGAGGCAGCTTCAGGGATCTGGGAGGTGAAATGCAACGAAGTTCACCCATACTTTAATTTGTCTGATCAACGATGCACGGCCACGCAGATATCTGTGCGCATGAATATGCATGAACACATGAATAAGTGCAAGATACCAAACACACACAATTCAAAACAAAGTGCCCTTTCGAGCCTTCCAACGTTCTGAAGCCCCACAAATCACTGCACTGCTCGGCCCCGCGCGCCAAGGACAACAGCCAGTGCAGACAAAAAGTCCTTTGGGGTCCTCAGATTTGGCTCGTCTACACCACCATGGTCTATTGAAACCCTGTACCTACAAGCTATCTGTGGCCTATTCCCAAATCCGGAAATCAGAACTCCATGGATGTGCGGTAGTAGAGCCTCTTGCGATGAGAACGTCGCTGCCCAATCAAATCAATACTCCACAACCGTTCACCGAACCCTGCAAAGTCTGTTTGCACATCGTATTCCAAAGTGTAGTCGCCAAACTCTCTCGTAAAACAAACCCTTCTGACCAGACACTTCATTTGGAAAGCGCAAACGACCTGTTATCGTTGTATCTCTGTGTTTTGCCTTTTGGTATGTATATAGATTTAGCAGTGTATACCTATGCATCTAATGATACTAGTGTCTACATTTTTGCACCATGCAGGACCAACCGTGAAGACAGAGCCCTACACACATACGCCAACAGCGGCGTACACACGCGTGTGTGTACCTGTTGCTATGGCTACACTTGCAAATGTGAGTCTGGATGTATAGAGTCATCTTGAAAAAGCTGCGTGTTTGTGTATACAAGTCTTCCACAGCGCAGCATAACTTCGCTGAACATGTAGCTATCCATTCTTTCTTTTTGCCTTCCTTCCGACAGGTTTGGAGCAGGACATTCCTTTTACTCCTGCACTCTCGCGCTACACTCACGTCCCATCTTTCAGGTCGGCATGAAAATTGATGGGCTGTCTCCGGTTCGACCCTGCGTGGCCTTCCATCCAAAAACCCTTGAACATCGAAGGAACTGACTAAAGCTTGCTTGCTTGCTTGCACATGTGGGGTTGGAGGCTCGAAACCCCTGCCCCCTGCGCGTGAAGGGCTACCCCAGTGTTCGAGTTCGGGGTCGGCGTGAAACGAGGTGTGATCCCCGACTAGAGCTTCTTTCTTTCTTTATTTCTTTATTTTCTTTCGTTTTTTAGTTGTTTCTTTCTTTCTGTCCTTCTTTCTTTCGTTCTTTCTGTGTTTCTTTTTTGTCTGTCTGTTCTGTTCAGTTCTCCGGCGCATAAAGGGCGTTTCAAGCCCCCCACCCCTGTTTAAGGGCTTTGAGGGAGCGTGAAGCAACAACTGATTCCCCCGAAGAAAGGCTCATTGAGCCTCTATAAAAGCAAAGTTACGCGTGAAAAGATGTAGTTTCACTCTGTCTTTCTTTCTCTCTCTGTCTTTCTGTAGCACTTCTTCTTCTTACAGCTTCTTGATCCCTTTCCTCAACTGCTATTCAATGACCTGCAAGCCGTGTGTCAAGTCGTCGCCATGGACCTGGTTGGCCGCGAGGAGGCTAAAAAGCATTCCGACCTTGGGCTCTGCAAGTTCTGCGGGCAATCGTCCATCCGTCCACCCATCCGTATGTGTGTAGACATATGCATATGCATGTATGCACGTATGTAAGCCAGTATCGATGTATGTATGTGTGCTTGCCTGTATGTGTGTATGTATGTATGTATGTATGTATGGATATATGCCTGTATGTATGCAGATGCCCATGCATCTATGCACGTGTGGCGTGTATGTAGGCGTTTACGCATCCATGTGTGGTATTCTTGTGTGCTTGCATCGATGCCTCTTTGCATGCACTGTGTCTGTCTGTATGTCTGCATGCAGTCATTGCTCTATGCAAAAAAGTGGCACACATACAATGACAGTCACGCATGCAACAACACATATGCGTATCCATAACGAGTATGTATATTTGTGTTTACATGTGTATATCATATATGTGTATACATCAGCATGTTTAACTGAACAATGTTGCGAATGAACGAATTAAAGCACACGTCGATGAGACAGCTGCGTTTCCCAGAGTACAAGATAAACTGAACAAGATGATACAACATAGTTTAGTGTAACACTCTTTATACTATTCAATGCACTGTAGTCTGAGGCAGTATGATACATTGTATGTATATTTGTGTTTACATGTGTATAACATGGATGTGCATACATCAGCATGTTTATCAAGTGAACAACGCAGCAAATGAACGAATTAAATCACACATCGATGAGACAGCTGCGTTTCCCAGAGTACAAGATAAATTCAACAAGATGATACAACATAGTTTAGTGTAACACTCTTTATACTATTCAATGCACTGTAGTCTGAGGTAGTATGATACATTGTTGACATACCTATACATATTAACAACTGCAACATGCTTATACCTGTATATACATACATACATACATACATACATACATATAATACATATAAATCTATCTATCTATCTCTATATCTATATATATATATACATACACATACATATTTGTATACAGGTATATATGCATACACACACACACAGACAAAGACACACACGCATGACGCATGCATGCATCATACGGAGACCGGCACAGAGAGAGAGAGAGAGAGCAGGGCATTCGGAATCACTTAGGGTGGCTGCCTTGGCCGGAATGACAAAATCTCGAAGCTAGAACAGTTGCAAAGCTGGAGCTGAGGTCCAAGCCATGCCCACAGGCGCAAGGACCGATTGCGGGGCAACAGCAAACCTGCAGTCATGGGTGGTGTGGCTTGAGGTTGAGGTTTACCGTTGAGGGTGTAGGAGTGTCGAGAGGCTAGAGTATTGCTGTTGTGAAACACCAGAACTGAGGCAGTGAAACGTCAGGACGAGTATTGCGATGGAAGCCGTACACCTACGAGCTCCCTCCTTCTCTCCCTCCCACGCTCGCTCTCGGTCCGTATATCTATATATAAACAAAATATACGAATACGTCTTTCAAGGCCTCGGGCCCGCACGCCACGGCATCCAAAGGTGCACTGAGAACCCCCAGTGAAACTCCCAGCACATTGAGGGGGCCTGGGAAGCAAACCGGGTTTAGGTTTGCAGGCTCATGTCGCGGCCACCGGCTTCAAGGATTAGGGTTTAGGGACCTCTGCTCTCCTCATCTCTAGCATAAGTTCAAGCAAGTTGTCCAAACACCTCGCGATACCCTGCAGCAAAGTGCTCTTTACCAGCGCCCTTGAAACCTACTCTTCGCCTTTTGGGCTCCGAGGCATAACCCCACATGCGCAGGCTCGGGCTTTAGGGTCCTAAGCCCTAAACCGTATGTAATCTGGCAGGGCGAGGCATATACCGGCTTTGCAAAGTCCATCCTGGTCATGCTCACTCTCGACTCCAAAATGGGCACGGATGAATAATAGGAGGTATATACAGCTATTTGGTCCGAATCGGACAATCGTCCTATTGTAGGAAGTCGTCAAGCTGCGAAGTCGCTCAGCCCAGGGCACTGAAATCGCAAGAGTTGCGCACAATCGAGGCAGTAAACAGTGTATCTGCGGGTTAGCATCAAGTCAAGAAAGAACATATGATGCCGAAAGACTATATTCCACTCTCAACATCTCAAGCCCAAATCCAAGTGCACTGAATGCTTTCTCACATGCGGCCTATTCCTGATCTGTGGCGTCTTCCTTCATGTTGTTCATGTTCTTCAAACATTTGTCACAACATCACAGGCGCTCCTAAACTCTTGCATTGCTTAGCTCTACGCTGTCACATGACTTAGCCCCGACGTAGAAAACCAATACTCTCAGTACATGAATGACAGGAGCTAAAGGGCGGTTTCGCCGCTCAGGCCGCTGTGCCAGGCGCTGGAGGTTCCTTGTTGCTTAGCTTTCTTGGTCCACCTTCAGGGTCTACGTGTACAGCGTAGTGCAAAGTATGTACGGTACGACATTATACAAGACTGTAATGGACGAGCTTGTGGCACGGGGCTTTGGGAGGCAGTCTTCGCGAAAGCACTGTCTGCTGATATCCATTGGAAATTAAATTTCGCATGCAGGGACTCATGGCGAAATTTCCCGATCCAGAAATATATGCTGTCAAGTTAAGGATATATCCGCCGACCCTGGCGGCGTGCTGGACGGTTCTGGAGTGGGAGGTGTCAACCTCGATTTGTCCCTCCTCCACACCCCAAATCCCGCAAACCAGGCTGCTCGGGGGGGGGGGGGGGGGGGGG
>BGNK01003473.1:20168-49586 GCA_003297005.1 Symbiodinium sp. clade A Y106 | reverse complement strand
GGGGGGGGGGCGGAGGCTGGCCGGTGCCATCCTACTCCTACTACTACTACTACTACTGCTACTACCACTACTACTACTACTACTACCGCCACTACTACTTCTACTACTCCTACTCCTACTCCTACTCCTACTTCTACTTCTACTTCTACTTCTACTTCTGCTTCTACTTCTTCTTCTACTTCTTCTTCTACTTCTTCTTCTACTTCTACTTCTACTTCTACTTCTACTTCTACTTCTACTTCTACTTCTACTACTGCTACTACTGCTACTACTACTATTACTACTACTACTACTACTACTACTACTACTGCTACTACTACTCCTACCAGTCCTTCTGTTACGTCTACTACTACTACTACTACTACTACTACTACTACCACTGCTACTGCTACTACTACTACTACTACTTCTACTACTACTGCTACTACTGAAAACGTCGTCTGTAATATGTAATAAAAATCGTAAGACTAGTACGGGTCGCAAGTGGCGCTGCCACTAGCTACTACTACTACTACTACTACTACTACTACTACTACTCCCAGTCCCCCCCCTCCCGCTCCCGCCTACTACCATTCGGACTACTACTACTACTACTGCTACTGCTCCTCCCAGCCCCCCCCTCCGGCTCCCATCACTACTACTACTACTACTGCTACTACTACTACTACTACTACTACCGTCCCCTGACACCCTCCTGCCACCTGTCACCCCTGCTTGCCCTTCTTCCCTCCCGCCCCCTTTTTCCCCCCTGCCCTTCTTCCCCACCCCCCTCCCGCTCCCACCGCTACTATTACTACTACAACTACGACTGCTAGTGCTACTGCTACTACTACTACTACTTTCAGTCCCCCCCTCCCGCTTCCACCTACTACTACTACGACGACTACTACTACTGCTACTACTACCACCACCTCTCCTATGCCTTCTGCTACTAGAGCTACTGCTACTACTACTACTTCTACTTCTACTTCTACCTCTACTTCTACTTTTTTAGGGTTTAGGATTTAAATTGCGACTTCTAGATTAATAAGCATTATTAATTTATAAGGTTTGCATTTGGACTGCTAAGGTTTGGAGCTTGGGGGGATTTGGTCTTCTGCTGTTTGTTTTTCAAAGTTCTGGGTTTGGGCTTGAGAATATAGGGGCTGAGGGTGTATCTACTCAACCGTGGACAAACGTCCTTCCCTCTAACTCCTGCGGGGTCGGCGGCTTGAGCCGGAGGCTCTTAAATCCGGCATGGCCGTCGTGGTCCAGCGCTTTGCGCGCTAGCCTAAAGCTTTAGCTTTCCCGGGGTGGCGCCAATGCCGCCGACCCGCTTCATCGCACGTTTGTCCTGGTTTTTTTGGCGGTTTTGTATGCCCATGGGTAAAGCTTCAGGACTGAGCGCTGGGACGACCGCGTTTCGCGTGGCTATCTCGGTCACTTGCGCCTTTTTTATCGCTTTGGAAAGAGGCGAAAACGCTGTAAATATCGAGGTTTTCGTGTGTTCCCAGCATGCCTTGTTTCGACGGTGTTTGTCGTTCAAAACGCTGCTTTTAATGGCTTCGGGTGTGGACTNCCCGGCGGGCGAGCATCATGAGCATCAGCTGGGGGGGTCTGTGGGCCATTGGGGGGTCTGTGGTGGGCAGTCTTCAGGGTCTGCTTGGCTCAGGTGGGATGCAATCTGCTGTGCACCTCGCCAAAAAAAGGCAAATGCCACACCCAATGGTTTGTGTCAGCCTTATAAATAAGTCATATGACATATGCTAGTCCCTGCCGGTTGCATCCTCATGTTGAGCAGTCAACTATATGCAAAGTTGCAGCTCAATGTGGGAGTTTGTGAAAGTAGGGCGGAACAGCTGGCCGGTGGCCCTCCGGCTGCAAAATGTTGAGCATGACTGAAGTTAGGGCACAGGCTTCACCCGTCGAATCCATGTAAGCTCGATATGCCGAGGATCTCTGCAGTGCTCGAGCAAACAGCACGGATAAGCCTGGCAGCAGCACGGGTCTTGGGATGCAAACTCCGCGATGCTCCAATGCCAGGTCGTGGGCAGCGGGAATATAATATTTTACACTAGAAATACTTCTAGAGTTCGCCCTTCAAGATACCTGAGGTATGAGGATGACTCTCTTCATGACTGTGTGGGTGCGGTAAGACCAAGCCGCATGAGCAGCAGACCGTGCCACAGCGCCATCTTGGCACCGGAGGCTGGCTTAAGAGACTGTGTGCACGACTCCCTTCCTATCTCTTCCTTTCTGAGTGCAAATACTGTGGACTTTGCACTGGCTTGGGACTTAGAGCTGTTCAAGAAGCATTGCTTCGGATATGCCTTGACCTTCGGAGGGGGATCACTTCCGTTCAGCACATGCTGAACTAAATTGCTTGACGGGCTTCGCGTTAAAACAAAGCGTGCCGTCCGCCGTCTTAACGACATTTGAAGCCAAATGGCTGAGATTGCGGAGTCAAGCTTCAACATGTTGAAAAAAGTGCAGGTCGATCTTGCAGAAACCCGTAGAACCAAGACCCACCACGACAGGAAGAGGACTAATTTTGTAGCTAATAGATCCAGGCCACTAACCCAACTCGTGGTGATCGGACGTGACAGGCGATGCAAAAGACGGAACACCCGGGTGCATGGCACGGGTGCGCTTCGAGCTTTGGAAGCGAATGGGCGACACCTGAGGGTGCTTGGACGGTGTTGCCCTGTTGGAAGCAACCATGGACATAAATAGTGAATGGTCTTCTCCAGAATATCGAAACTTTGTTGTGCGAAGGGTGATGCGGGTTCTGTCAGTAGTGCTTGTACTACATGGTAGCAGTACTGGTACCAAATCAGACTCCCACCATCACCAAGACCAGTACCGCCACCACGACTGCTGCTAAAGCTGCTCCTTACTTATTTGTGCTGCCATCCGTCATGAGAATTCTATTCGTCTTCTGTTCCAATCTACACAGGATATACATCGCCACGACCACGACTAATGCGAGCGATGTTAATACCACCACGACGACGGCGGCGGCCGCGGCGGAAGCTACAGGAAATTACCTGTTCTGACTGGCCACTGCATGCAAGGTAAAGCTGCCAAAGCTTAGGTTGAAGCAGTTCTCGGTTCCTTCTGACGAGAGTTTGCAATTGTTTGCTTGTGTAGGTGCTTCATCTCCAGTTAGGCACGGCAGCAAACACAAGCATGCACACATCGGTTTGCGCTTGGACACTTTGTGATGCCTGGCTGCAAGCCAACGCTGAGCCCAAGGCCAAGCACAGCGCGATACCCCAACAGCCGTGAAACACCACTGCTGCAGCTGCTGCTCAGTCCGTGGATTAGCCTATAGCCTCAACACGGCGCATCCAATGCTACGTTGCGTAGTGGCCAGGTAGGGCTTCCGGAAACTTTACAGGGGTTGAGCTGTTGCTGTCGGTAGTCTAGCAGCATTGTTGGGCGCCCTGTCTCCGTTTTTCATGCAAAGATGTGCCACAGCTGTGAAGCGCCCAGTTTAAATTGCCGTCGCGTCGGTACTCACCGCAAGCTTGAGGGCAAACGGCGAGAGGAACAGACAGGACTCAGGAGCAAGTCATGTACAGGCTCGAGGGCTAAGAATCCAAAATGCAGCTTTGCACACCGATCCCTCTCCCAGTCCCAAGCACGGTCGAGAAGGGGGCTTGCCATTGTGGAACCAGCGGCGGAACGCCTCTCTGGAGAAGGCTCTGCACCTGGCATACGAGTATCGGGAACCCCCTGAAGCCGAGAGAAGGTCAAGAAATGCTCATAGGTCAAGTCTGGCAAAGCGGTTCACATCAACCCCAAAAGTCTATCCTCTTTGTAGAGTGCATGGATACAACGGAGCAAGGCCTTGCAGGGACTAGGTGCAGATCAAACATGGTGCGGAGCACCCGGCCACTCCCCTCTTGGTAGTCTGAACACTCTAAACACACTCTGCCGAAGAGAAGGTCCTGCAATCCTCGGGCACGCCTGGGGGTTTCCGAAAATAGGGGACGCTAATGAATATAGTACCCTATATAGGGGGATCCTTGTTACAAGCACCCCAAAATAAGGTACCCCGTGTTTTCGGAAACCCCCACATCTCTGTAGGCCACAGATAGCCAAGGCAGCCTCCGACATTGCAGGGATCTCCTCGTAAGGTAACGGTCCGCCAAGCACCTGCGAGGGTAATGTAGGGGCCTTAATAAGTAGAATAGGGCTTCGGGATGTATTATACTATTAATACGATAAGGACCCCCCTCCCCCAAAAAATAGTAACAGCATAGGTAATTAATTGTTTAGGCCCCTATATTAGGCAGCAACATGTGCTGCGGGCTTGGAATTACTAGCTGCGGGATCGCGATGGGAATTTGTCGCTGCAGTGATGACCTTGGCCTTCTGATTCTTGTCTCTGTGCAATTTCTGCCATTGTGTCGACCTACACCTGCAACGTATGCAAACGCCCGTGATTCCAACACAGGCGCTCAGGTCTACAACGATCCTTTGAGACACGTCGGCCCTCTTCGATGAATGAGGCAGCAGTGAGACCATCTGAGTCCAGAAAGAGTACAGGATCCAGAACTGAAACCGACTCCTCGAACCCAAGTCCTAGGCTTTCATGCGCATTGGAAACCGTTTCTCACCAGAATCTCCGGCTTTTGCTTTTGTGGGCGGGCTGCCAACCGTATCAAGAAGCGTAGGGATTCCGGAGATGCCTCCACAAGACAACATCCCAAGCTCCAAATGTCCACCTGGAGCAGCCGAACCGGGAGACGTCTGATGTCGCTTGGGCTTTTGGTTCTGTCGGCATGGGTGTTCGCTTGTTTGGGGCGGGAGGTTCTGGATCGTCTGGGGTTGTTCGAAGCATTGGTGCAGAGCCCCTCGCGGACGTGTCGGACCGATAATCTCTGACTTGATGATGAGACTTGGCGTCTCCAATCACCTCTGGGTCTATACACCTCAAAACCACCCGTCCTGGCCTTCTCGGTGATGTGTGCGCCAAGCATGAAGCACCTGGGAGGGCCAACCAAATCGGGCGCTTGCACACTTCCTCATCTTTCTGGAGCTTCGAGCAAAGGGGTCGCAGCTCGTACAGTGTACAGAATGCATAACACCATTTGCTGACACCATGTGCGCATGGTAATATCGTGATATAAGATATAAAATGTCTAAGAGCATATGCAACTACACCTTATTATCGAATATAACTTTCTATATAATACAACTTCTGGTATGATACAACTTGTTATATAACATAACTTACTGTATATTATTATATGTAATAGAACATTATGTTATATGTTGGGCAACCGTCGCCCAAACTTGGCAGGGCAGCCGATCTGCTGGCAAGGCGCTCGGGCGCCATGTATCGGGGGGAGCCTCCCGTGTCCTGCGTGGTCTTGCGGCTTGGAAGGACATACAATATGATGTAATAATATACAACCGTATAATATAACGTAGTATAGTCTAACATACCAAAAATAACATACTATCCTGTAAGCTAATATCAGTATGGCTCAACATAAGCCCCAAGCCTCGGACGGCTCTAACAGAAACTTGCCTGATGTACAAAAGCCTGAAAAGAAACCCACAATGGCATTGGAGGTGTTTGGATATGCTGAGATTTGACTCCGTCTTCTGGTTGCCTCTATACCCAGATACCCTTGAACTGCCCCTACATATTGCAAACTTCAGGAAGCAGCACCTGGCCCGTGATGATGGCACAGTTGCTTCGCAGCTCCTGCGCATCGTCATTACGAAACTGATTGTGGTCCTTACTTCAAACCAGGGCCCATTATACTACTATAAATACAATAAGGAACCGCAAAATAGTATAGGTAATTATTTAGAGACAGATAGGCTCAGGTTCAAATTAAATGACGTAAACGAGCCGTGAATCCGATATCGGCCCTTGGACAGTGTTACCAACACACCACGGGTTACTATAAGGGACCTATAAGGGTACCATAATATATCGGCCTTAATAATTAGAATAGGGTTTTGGAGATATATTATACTGTAACTATAATAAGGAACCCCCCAAAGCAGTATTACCAACTTGTCAGAGGCTTCTTGGGGCTCCGGCGAGGTGCTCCATAGCGTGTGCTCCATATGCTGGCCGCGGTAGTACCAGGGCAGGCTTTGCTTACTATAGGGGCCTTAATAATTAGAATAGGGTTCCTTTAAAGGGGTCTATAAGGGTTTCTAAAAGGGACCTATAAGGGTACCGTAATATATCGGCCTTAATAATTAGAATAGGGTTTTTGGGGCTATATTATACTGTAGTTATAATAAGGAACCCCCACAATAGTATTGGTAGTTATAGAAGAAATCAAGGCCCCTGTAGTAGCGAGTTCAACTGCAGGTGGCCTGGATCTTTCGATTTGGAGCCTCGCATGCCGGAACCCAGGCCCTTTCTCAAGTCCTCTTTCTGAAATGAGAAAAGCCGAAGCACGTTCAACGATCGAATGTTCAAGCCCAAGATGACCTGCGTCTTTCCGAAGTCGCAGACCTTGATGTTAAAGTGGGCATCCAGCACCTGTTGAGGCGTTCGGCTTCCCGAGATTTTTCCCTATCATGATGTTTGGCTCGCAGTCAACCAGTTTATGGCAGTCATCAGAAGCATCTTGCAGCATGGGGGTACGGAAGCGCATGCTTGGAACGTTGGCGGTGCCGTCGGTCATCTCTCTGCGCACAGCTATTTGGTGTGCTTTTCATCCTCGAAAGCGATGCATTGCAGGACGTGCGGTGGGAGCCACAAACGCCCATCGGTCCCCTCAGCATCACCCTCCTGTCAAGAGTGGTCTAGCGCATGCTCAATCAAACGAAGTGGACCTACACCCAGCGCCCGTATCCAGATGATGTTCCCGGGATGTAGCTTCGACGGCAAAACCCATGCTTCCACTGAGGCAATACATGGGATTGCGGGATTGGAATCAGACTTGGAAGTGGGAGCAACCGTCCTCCACAGCCAGGCCGAACTCCTTGAGGCACTCCCCTATCACGGCCTTCAAGACCTGAGGAGCGCTTCAAGGACCCAAGCCTCCTCCCATGGCGTTCTTCCCCAGCTCTCTGGAGATTTCAGCCGCTGACCGCCGTGCCGCCGTGGGTGCCACGACCGGTGACGAAGACAAGACCTGGACCTGGGATGTCTAAGATGCAGGCTCCGAGGCCTTCGGCTCCAAAGCTGCCAGAGAAAGGGGATTTGAAGGTTGTGCACGAGTTTGAGGAAATGGGGGGCTCCTGCGAGGCAGTAAGACTGTATCATACCATCCCTAGACTCGTGCTGTGCATAGTGGTGCTTCTACTTCATCCCGAAACACTCCCGGTCGGCCGGTGATGCACTAGCGATATCACGGCTATTTGTTGACGAGCACCAAACCCAGCTGCTGCCGAAGCACCACGTTTCCGAGATGGGTCAATGGCCGCGTCAAGGACCGCTGCAAGAACGGTAAATCTTGCCAGCTCCTTGGAGCGGTCCGCAGACTCAGAACGTCTGATCCCGAAGACCAACCAGTACGCTGTAGTGGATCGTCCTTCACCCAACAAGCATGCAGAATCCCGCAGAGCGAGGCTCCATGTCATATCACTGGAGGAAGAGCAGGAAACATCAGATAGGCTCCTGTCCCAATGTGCCCCAAGCACAGCTCATTTCCGTATCTTTCGGAAAATGGAGAGGGTGAGAATGCTAGCTAGATGGCAAGGTACGACTTCGCGGTAGCCGGGTGTCCATGTGTAAGATAAACCCAAACATCGGCCAGATGGTTCCGTCGGATTCACTACGAAGAGCCTTTCTATCTCCTGATTATTATTCAGGCCAGGGCTAGCCAAAGCCCGTCGAATAGCTGGTTTGTCCGCCAGGAGCTGGTTGCAATCCTCCATCCTGGAACTTGTCTACTCTTCAACCCTGATGCAAAGCGAAGCCACGGGAAGTTCCGAGCCTTCTGCAGCCCCAAAAAACCCAGAACCTAAAAGCCTGAGCCTTCAGCTCGAGCTCTCCAGGTTCATTCACACGATCTTACGATGCACCATCCTCCCCGAACCCCGCTTGAGCTGAAGTCAAGAGTCTGCAGGAAAACGGTGTAGGTCCACGTCGGCCTTCCAGAAAGGGCCGGATGCTTCAAGCCCTGGGGCTTCAGGCTCAGTTCAGGGCACAAAGCTCCAACTTCCGTGTTGCTCATCGAAGTACTGACCGTACTGCTGGTACTCCGAGTCATGAGCGTACTACGAATGACAACAAAGGAACAGCTGGGACTGTCGCTCGACACCCGGCTTCGAATCTGTTTGGTGGTGTGAGCTGTCACTGCTACTGTGGCTATCGTCAATGCTACTACTGTTTCGTCACTCATCTGATTCGTGTTCTCATGTTGATGGCGGTGATTGTGACGAAGCCTGCGGAAGCGTTGGGTTGGCATCCGCTTGCCACGCCCCAGAGACGAGGCCAAGATCCTGCACGAATAGGGGATGGAAGTCTCTTCACAGAGCTTCATAAGGGTTCCATCTCATCTTGTTGGCGTGCATAGCACTGCTGCTGCCGGCAGGATTCATAGTCGAATTAGTGGCGGTGGTCGTGGTGGTGTTGGTGGTAGTGCGTGGTGGTGGTCGTGGTAGTAGTAGTGGCAGTAGTCAGGAGGAGGAGTGGGAGTAGGAGTAGGGGTAGGAGTGGAGTAGGAGTACGAGGAGGAGGAGGAGTGGAGGAAGAGGAGGAGGAGGATGGCGAGGGGTAGGGGTAGTAGGGGTAGGGGTAGGGGTGGGGGTATAGGGGTAGGAGTGGGAGTCGGAGTGGGAGTAGGAGTGGGAGTAGGAGTGGGAGTAGGAGCAGTAGTATTAGTAGTAGTCGTAGTAGGAGGAGGAGCCGTAGTAGTAGCAGTAGTAGCAGTAGTAGCAGCAGCGGCAGCAGCAGCAGCAGGAGCAGCAGCGACAGCAGTAGAGGTGGCAGCAGCAGCGAGAGCAGCAGGAGCAGGAGCAGGAGAGGGAGTAGGGAGCAGTAGGAGCAGTAGAAGTGGTAGTGGTAGTAGTGGTAGTAGTAGTAGTAGTAGCAGCAGTCGTAGTAGTAGTAGTAGTCGTAGTAGAAGTGGTAGTAGTGAAGTAGTGTGGTAGTGCAGTATAGTAGTGTAGTAGAAGCACCAGTAGCAGTAACCAGTAGCAGCTGTGGCAGGACTTGCAGGAACAGTCTTCGTCTTCGTGCTCGTAATAAGAGTGATAGTAGGACTTAGTAGGGGGATGAGGACTGCAACTGCGACGACTTTCACAAGCATATAATATACAAGCATCATCTTTGTCAAAATGACACTTTCTAAAGAAAACACTGTAGACAAACGTACTTAGTCTTAGTCTGTTGGGAGTAAGGTTTGCAACTAAGTGCGAGAGAGCACTGCATGGTTTCGAATCCTCACCTCTCCGGTTCTTCAAACGCGAGTCCCTTGCTTATGGCTCCGAACCTGACTCCGAATTTATTATCATCGTTGCAGCCCCCGGGACCAAACCGCAGCACGACCTCAGCATGCCGCACTACGCAGAGTGCTTCTGCGGTGCGCCCAGCCGTGGCCAGCGCCATCACGGCTGCATTCAATGTCACCTGACTTATGAGATGCGGCCCGCACGATCCACAACATGTAAACGACAGCCAGCTTTTCAATAGAAGTGAGAGCGACACAGAGCGATGATGCAGCAGGAGTAGTTGTCGTAGCAGTTAGCAGCCACAGCAATGCGCGACAACTGCTTTAATCTCTCCAGTCGCCGGGCCAGGTGGCCGTGCTCTATGGCATGAGGCCTTAGGGCCCCGTTAGAGTCCTTCGAAGGTCGGGAACAGATCTTCGCTACTGCCGCACACAAAGCCCACACCACGATGTCTTGTGCACATGTGAAACATTCATCGGACAAATGATATACTAAGATGGATCGCGGAAAGGCACGATCACATGGGGAAATGACAACGATGTAATTGTCTGACAGCCCGGTATGTGAACAAGTACAAGGAATGATCGGTCGACAGCTGTGATGATCGGATGTGGATTCCAGCATCAAAGTAGCACAGCAAGGATCGACCAAAACATGGGTATAATATGCAAAAACAACGATTTAGTTTGCAAGGGTAGAACAGATGAGATGGCCACTTGTCTCGCGACAGCTTCTGCGAGGTTCGATTCACGCATTTCAACATTTCGAGCTTGAGACACCGCTATACCTGTCACATTTCTCACTTCCACATCGGCAAAGGCTTGTTACTTACAGTTCACCATAGTGGTGGGTTCAAGTTTTGCTGGTGCCCAGAAATTCGTCAGGTGCCCGATAGACCGTGTTGCAAGGGCTACTGGCAGTGAGACCACAGGCGATATATTTCAAAAATGGCATTGCTTAGCTTGGCTGTGTTTGATGTCAAGCCGAGAACAGAATTGATCCTACCGATTCTAACTTGCTGCCCAAGCACCAGATTCGGAGAGGGCCCTTCGTGTTGCATCGTGGCCTTAGTGAAGAACCAACGAAAAAACATAGTGGCTTGACTCGTTGTTCGATGAATTCCGGCCTGCGGTGAACAACAGGAACCAAACGAGAGATTTGCTGCACATCAATGTCTCGAATGACTCAGGGGAAAAACCCAGGTTCTTGAAGTCAAACAACAAACTTCTCCGCAGCTCCTAAAAAGTTTGGATCCCCAAATTGGAAATCTCAAACCTCAAACCGGCTGTCCCAAACTCAAAACGCCAAATCCTCAACAGTTCGGCCCGCTGCGAGAACCGAGAGCGCCAACTCCTCGGCCAATGCATCTGTAGGCTTATGCGTTAACAGCACGAGACGAATAACAAGCATCTGTCAGCGTATCGGAAAGTGATAGAGAGACCTGAAGAGGGGCTTTGTACAGAAAGTTCCTTTGCATCCACTAGCTATAAACATACAAGTAGATTTCAAATAGCAATCTATTACATATAGAATCAGAAAGCTGATTCGTTGACATTTCCAGTGTTTGTCACACGCCTAGAAGGCGAGAACATCCCCAAAACGGCAAACAATCACAACGGCTGGTCCAGCGAGCGTGTTGCCATAAATGCAAAGTCCAAGTCCGCTAATTCATGAATGTACATGCCTCTGAACTCTAGGCCATATGCATGTAGCGAATACGTTTATGCTACATGATTGCCAGCCCTCTCTACATTCATAAGCACTGTTGTGGGCTGCACCCTGTAGGGTCCCAAGAAAGCTTCTAAGCATTTTGGCTTGGCATTTCGGGTCATTTCGGTTGCGGGTTTGAGCATACATGCCAACTGAGTCAGTAGGTTTTGTGTACGCTTGGGATGTAGGGAGGAACAGGCTTGGAGGATCAGCTTCAGTAGTAGCGCTGGCTTCTTCTTCTGAGCACGATGGCGAAACTGAAAGCTGCAGCAGGCCGACAACAAATAGGGACACAATGGTACCAACAGTCAGACACCCAGCATGGAAGCAACATTGAAGGAACAAGACGAAGACGCGGAACGCTAACAGTCACTAAAACATGTCAAACATACGAGCAAGCACAACAAGAACACACGCAAGACTAGACCAAGCCCATTCTGAATGGTTGCTTGGCCATTTGCAAATGTCTTCTGCAGACCACCCGCCAACAGGACTGAAGGAGCCAGTAGCCAGCAAGTCATCACGGCTCCTTGTGGCTTCCACAGCTTCAGGGCTGAGCCCTGCAGCCTTTTCTTCGTATGCAGCACGCATCGACACCCCCACAGCCACCCACCCACCCACGTGCATGCATGTATACATATGTCCAACGTATACATGCATGTATATGTATATTCTATCAAGAGACTTTACAGTCACATGCAATAACCCAGCTTTTCAAGCATCGTCGTAAACAAACAAGCAACCCGTAGTAAAACAACTCTTGCTCGTCGTTTCTACGCGTTCAAGTCTCCCAGGCTAACTACTCGCCTGACATGGCTCTGCGTCACGCCCTGTCCACAGGCCCCAACCCAGAACCTAAGACATCCGGCACTCCAAGAATTCTGGTGCTGCCGGGGCACCCACTGCATTGCGGCCTCACAGGAGCCAATGGCCAAAGCATAGGCCGTCTGGTCAGACCTTTTGCCAACATTTCAAAGTTCCGAGGTTAAGTTGGAACTAGTCAGTCAATAGTTAAACTCGACGGCCAAATCGCCAAAACTGGGACACCCAAACATGGCTCCACTGAGACCTGCGCGTCTGCGACTGCGGGCCATCTGCAGGCGGAACGGTTGGGTCAACAGCGGCAACAGACTACCAAGGAGAAGCGCCCAAGCTGACGGGATTAGCTGAGTCCTTTACACTCTAACTCGCCTGTGCACGGCCGTGTGGGTCTGACATCGGTTCGGTGCATGTGTATTTTTGCGGGTATACATATACACACACACACATGCCTTTATGTGAGTGTACATATGTCTGTATGCATACATATTATATATATACATATAATTATGTGCATATGTGCACACATGTACATACATGCATACAAACAGATGCATATGCAATTAGGAACGAAAACACGATATAACAACGAGAGACAGGAGAGATCAATAGAGATAGGTGGATAGAGAGATAAGTAAATAGATAGGTAGGTCGAAAGATGGATAGCCAGATAGACATGCTTCTCCTTCTCCTCTCGGCATGATCATGATCCTCTTAAAGCCCTCTAAACCCAAACCCAACTTCCCACCTCCTCGGAGCTCCTCGAGGATGTTCAGGGCCAAGGCCCAGCAGGCCGCCTCCTGCAACAGGCTTTGATGATGGAGCCGGCTGGGACGCCCTTGCAGTTTAGGGCTCAGCATTTATGGAAACAACCATGAAGTATGATGATCATGGTATTTTAACCAAGGGTTCAACATGACAAGACGCATAAGGGCGTTATGGTTATGGGCAAAATGATGCAAAAGCCGGAGCGACCATAGCAAAACTATCATCATCGCACCAAAAGAACCTGGTTTTGTCGTAGTTCTGCAGTGCTCATGACTTCTGACCGAGAAACATAGCTGTGATTATGGCTTCGCTGAATGCTGAAATCATGATTGTGAGTACCGTGAAATGGGACGTCGTGAAGAAAGTTTATCAAACAAGAAAGCAGACTCTGGTCTGGTAAAGACAGATTCTTTTGAGCCTCTCAAGCGCAAACATAACCTTGCCAGCCAGTAGTACCGAACAGCTAATTCGAATAGCGGTTGCCGCTGACGCGCTTTAGCCTCTCAGGGCCTCCTCCATCTGAGATTCGAGCTGGGGAACCGTCAAAGACGAAAGTTTCCCAGGCCGTGCGTCTTGAATGGATTTAAGCCCAACAACGTGTAGTCAGTACACTGTACGTTCATTATATTCATTGAAGAGTCTGGCTAGCAAGCCAGGCATGATGCCAACTGTGCCTAGCCTTGCACGCGTCCAACATACCAATGTAGGCTGCTTCGTCAGGCCTGGGCCGAACTTGGCGAAGCAGCAGCAGGATGCTTTGTGCAGCTTTTTCCGTTGTCAACACTCTGAGGCAGCCGTTCTGAAACTTCAGATGCGCACTTCAAGCAGACTTGCAGGCAGCTCACTCCTGCAAGCCTGAAGGCGTAAGACTTCTGAGTCGCACCTTCCGCAACTCCGAATCTATAGTTATAGCATAGCCAAGAATGGTTGACAGCTCGGCTTTGCTTCTAGGCTTCCGTGCTGCACAGTGAGCTGCCGCATCCCCTCCAACCTCATTCAGAGGCCGAGGTAAGGCTGTGACAGAAGCAGGAACATGCCTGTGGAATACGCAGTAGGCATGGGTTCGCCTCTAGAAAAGTGTCCGTGAACAAACCTCACCCCGAAGTGTCCTACATGCCACCCACAACCTGATGTTAACAAATGCGACTGAAGGGCAGTGCACAGTATAGAAACAACTTTCTCAGCTCTAGACTCACTGCAACACAGCTCTCAAAAATCGGCACTCGTCCATCGATGCAACTTGGCCCGACCTGGCTGGGCAACTCTGCTTTCGATGCACAATCCAACAAGTCACACTGATGACCCCACAAAACCCTAAACCCTAAACCCCTAAACCGGGAGAGCCCAACTTCTTCACCGCAGCTACCCGTGAGCTGAGGTCCCATCAAGTGCGAGGCAGCGCCTGGCTGCGAGGACGACACCTGAGGAAGCAAAACTACTAAGACAATAACAATACTAGACATCACACCATGATAAGACCACATAATAACAAAAGACGTAAAACAAATAGTAATTCTAAATGCTATAAGTTTAAAGGTAGAGTGATGTACCAATATGAGAATGTCGTAGTAGCACGCCACGAGGGAGCTCTGAGCAGCCCTGGCCGGCAGGTCCTGTGAAATCGCTACGCAAAACCGGCATGCTCCAAGCATGGTGCCCTGATTTCAAACGCCCTATAAGTAAGAAACTGATTAGACAAATTATGACGCATTCTGACGACTGCTGTCCCCAACCAGTGATCTGGCCAGTGCTCTTGTTGAATTCAAGAACGCAAGTATTGAAAGTATTGTGGTTGTTCTGTCGAGTTCGAATGGCGAACCGAAAGACAAGAGGGATTCTGGATTTTGCTTGCGTTTAAACGTTTCTGTGGAGCCGAGTTTACATGTACCAAATCAAGCTATGTTCCAGTCTTCTGAACTATGCCAAGACTCGGAAGCCCAGCATGGAAGTCCACCATTCCTTTAAATGCAAAACCATGTCACGGATCTGGAACCCACACCACCAAGACCCCTGAACCCAAGAGCAGAGATTCATAACATAAGCCAACCAGACAACAAGGTTTTAAATGCGCTTGAGTTCAGACTTTTCCACTTCACAGAGCACCGCTGAACACAATCTATGATGGAAGAAACAGACCGAACAGGAAAGCCAAGGCCGCCGGGCGCATGTGCTGACAGCGAGGCTGTGTGAAACTACGTCCAGCCTGTAGTGAATTTGGCTCCGGGTTGCTTTGGGCTGGGTCTGGGTCACTGTCTAGAGAAGTCAAGATCTCGACTTGGGTGTTGCATTTCATCTTCCAGTTCACAGCTTCGCCGCAGCAGACGCATAAGAGTGTTTAAGTTTGGAAGGTCAGGGAATATGCCGGATCTCTTCCTGAAGTAAACCTGCAAAACATCTAGAACACTGCACACTTAAGACTTGTGGCCATGAAGCTGAGGCCAAAGGCAGCACGGAGTGATTCCTGGCTCGCTGCAGCAGAATCAGGGCGGCCTCTTCAGGAATGCGGAGTGATACAGGGGGGGGGCCCATTATAGTAGAATTATAATAAGGAACCCCCAAATAAAATATTAAATAGTATTGTTAGTATTGGTAATTATAAAGGCCCCTATAATAGGTCGCGATCATGTCTTTCACCGCATGACTTCTCGTCGACTCGGTTTTACGGTTCTCGCCGGAGCTCCCACAACTATCCCTTCCGCTCCGAGGATCTCTACATTGTCTTCTGCGTATCTCACGGTGTATTCCCCAAGGTCATCCATCGTGAAGCTTCGCTGCCAAGAAGATTGACATGTCCATGGAAGCAACCGTTTTACTCGCCAGATCTTCCCATGCAGTCCTGAGCGACGCAGCAACTTCGGTTCTACCTCGAGCTGACTCCGAGCTGCCAGCCCCAATCCTAAACCCTTCAGATCCGAAGCGGCCTGCCAGGAAGCGCCCCGGTGGCATGAGTCAATGGCCTGGGGCTTGAAACCAGCAATGATGTCCTATTAATAGGTGTATTTACCCTGCTCACTGAAAATCAGGGAGACCGAGTGGCCCCCCTTAAGAGTACTTTAAAAACAAACTACTATTAGTGTTTGTCAGCCCTACGAGTACCGTTGCGCCCCTCCTCCTCCCCTTCCAGTGGCAGTGGTAGCTGTAGTGGCAGTGGTAGCCGAAGTAATCGTAGTAGTCGTCGTCGTAGTGGTAGTCCTTGTCGTCGTCGTCGCAGTCGTAGTAGTCGTAGTAGCCGTAGAAGTTCAACTAGAATCTTAACTAAACTTCGTCCTCTCAGCTCGAGGATGCGATTTGCAGCTTGAGCCCATACTTCTGGGATGCCGCGCTGCGTTGAAGATCACCCAGTTTGGCTGAAGAGAATGCCGGGGCAGGTCCTTCCAGTGCGGCAGGTTAGCCTTCAACAACCGTCTGCCACATGAGAGATGCAAGACACACGCTATGCTTTTGACAGCTCGGGTCTGCACTTGCATTTCACTGCTACATCGAAAAGAAAAATCTTCTAGAAAGCAGGAAGAAAGTGCAGTTCGATTGATGCATGCCGCTGCATGCCCGACATTGCCAGACTGCACGAAGCATAGGAGTTGCTCCTCCAGCAGCCCCCACGCTTGCTTGTGGAGTGACTGCCGAGACAAAGCCTTGAATGCTAAGCGAGATGAGTGATTCAAAGAACTCGTTATTGTAACTAGGGGGGCACAGCATGTATTGCGTCGCGGCCTAGAACTAAACAACGTCTCTGTCTTGGCAGGGATGATTGTCATGGCGTCTTTGTGTGTTTCCTTGCAGTCTGTCAGCTCAACGACGAAGCTATTTCATGATCTTGTCCGAATTTACATGCAGGAATTTAGGCTTCTCCAACTCCTGTCAAATACTTGAGAGCCGGCTACTCAAGAAAGGAGGACGCTGCATGAAGCTGCCGGGCTATACACCCTTGCAGAAGGGCGTCATCTGACGGGTACACGACACCATGTACGACTTGCATTTGAAAAGTTTGACCATGCTTCAATTGCCCTCCCCCCCCCCCACCCCCCTCGTAATGCACACCGTGTTCCAACTACATTGAGGTCCCTGCTGTGTATTATGGTTCGAAGCCCATCCTGAAGCTTCGGTTATTCCTGTGCGTTTGGGGTTTCAAGGGCTTCGAAGGTCCTCAGATACTGATGTCTTTCAATGTGCGACGTTTCCTCGGAGCAGTCAACAACTTCGAAAGCTTAGCAATTACTCAGGCTTCTATATGTCTTCTTTCTGTAGCCACTATAGCCACTCAAAACCCTTGTAAGTTTCGGGCAGACGATAGGTTCAGGACCCTGAAAATCTCACCGCCGCAAGGAGGCTGTCATGGCCGAGCTAAAAGACACCACATCCGGTTGCAGAGCAGCGTCCGACCTCAAAGAGAGACTGCGATTCTTGCCGATAAAAACCTTCCCCTACGTGTAAGAACTGAAGGGCCCTACACCGTCGAAGGTTAGGACCTTAGGGGACAAGGTCTTTGACTTTGGGGTTTGGGGTTCAGATGGGTTCAGGATCATGCGTAGCTTCTCGAGTTCCCACATCGTCCCCAATAGTCCGGGCAAAATATCTGCGTCTCAAGCCCTTTTTGTATTTCCTGTATAAGGGCATCTGGTCTGGGGTTAAACATCTCACGGTCGTGTTCCTGAGACAGAAAGCCATTCTCTGCTGTGCCCGGAATTACTGAGAGCTCCCCGAAAACAGCGATCGAGCTGCCCCGAACTCGTCGAGCTCACGGAACGAACTCTGTTTCACGGCTGTAACGGCCACTAGGCTGCCCCACATCTCGGCGAGGAGGGCCAAGGACTGCTGCCACTGCTGCGTCTTTGCCTGATAACGAGCAGATGGTTGGTAAGAGTGTTCAGGGTTAGAGTTTAGAGCTCTGTCTTCATTATGGTAAGGCTTGATGGTGATGTTGGGATACGATTTGGTCGACTGAGGGAGTTTGCATTATGCAGTGGAGTCGGCATCACGCTCCCCTCCCCCCAAACAAACAAACTTCTCACCGAGATGTGGACGCAAGCATCTATGGCCGTGTTGAAGGTGACCTGGTGCTGCCTCCCGGGCATGCAGAACAATTCAACAAAGCCCCGCCTGCAAAAATGCGACATCGGAAAGCAGGGAGGGACAAGGCGATCCAACTCGTAAGATCCTGATCGTGTTGATGCCAGGCTGCCCACCCCCCCAGCCCTGATGAGAATAGTATCTGGGCACCTCAGCTGCCTGCGGCGCAGGCTATACCTGGTCCAATGCATCTTTTCGACGGAATTCCACAAGCAACACCGGGCTAGGGGCACATCAATACATCACACTGCCCAGAAGCGAAAAGAAATCGCGAAAAAGGGAAGGCCCCAAACAGGCCCAGAGCGAGTTCCTTCACTGAAAGGGTATATCGTTCATGCTGCCTCCGTGGCAGCCGCAAGGGCTTTACGTGCGCTCATCCGACAATCTCAGGTACCAGCATCAGCTGTAGTGCCATCTGGGTCTGATGGGCCTCTCAAGTCCATATCTACATCGATGTGTCTACGCTGTGTTTACCGTCTGCCAATTACGCCTACTACCGTACCTTCTACTATAGGCACCTATCACCGCAGTAGGCATCCGAGGGACGCTGTGTTGTGCCTCAATCACGGGATTGATTGCGTTCAGATATGGGCCAGAGCTTCGAGGGCAAAAAACATGCGGCAAAATCAGTGATCCTTCCAGGCATTACTCATTACTCGTACAGCCGGGATTCATGAACATGTGACCGGCGGGCCTTGGCACAAACAGACATGGCTGCGTTGTAAGTGTCCGTTCTCGGGCGTAAGCCTGTCGAGAGAAACGACGGACGCACCCAGCCATTGAAAGCCAAGCTCCACAACAAATTACGTATGAGATGTTAACGCATGATACTGTTACTCACGAAAACATTCGTGCTACTGAACATAACTGAACATAGCTGAGGCGCTGAACCACACCCGCCTGCCTGAGCCATAGATCTCTTTGCTGCTTGTAGCATTTGAAGGGGGTCACCAATGGCCAGGAAAACCATACCGAAAGATGCTACGGTTTGCAGACCGCCTTGCTGTCGAAGCTCATCCAAAAGATGCAACACCAAAGACCATGGCCTGAGCTGTGCAATTCAGCGACTATTACTTTACATTTTTGCGGCACTGGCTCTGTAGCTCTGCCATGCTCTGCCTGCCCCTACGCTAAGCGGAGGCACTCTTAGTCGATGGTAGCAGCAGAACAACGTGAGGCTGAAGCTAAAGGTGTGACAGGCAGGGATGGGGCGGGTCATGCTGGGCCAGAACCCTGGGCCTTCGGTACAGCCCTGTTTTCGTTCACAAGGACATGGACCCTTCAGCATCCCTCGAAAGCCGCCGCCCACTCCTGGTGAACCAACTGATAATATAGGGACCTTATACAGGGGTTTCAAATTGGGCCCCTATAGTAGCTTGTGCATCGGGGCTGTGCTGAAGTTCCCATGTCGTCAGCTGAGTCGCAGTCCCCATTTCGCAAGCAGTGATGGCCTCATGCAATCTAGGGGCCTTGATAATTCGAATAGGGTTTTGGGGTACATTATATAAGTATACTAACCCCCACAATCGTATTGGTAGTTATTTAGGCCCCTACATCAGCTTGCATGGGATTTGCTTTTTTGGGAGATAGCTGGCACGCCGACTTAAGGGCAAGCTCCCGAATGCTGTTCCACAGCACATTGTGGTTCCAGTACAGCCTGCTTCGCTTCATCCGGACGGTCTGTCTGTCTGTCTCTTTCGTTCCGCCAGGCATGGGATGTCCTTTCTTCCTTCCGGCTTTCGCTTTCCTCCCCCATGCTGAGGCCATGGCGATGTTGTATGAGATCGTGGTCGGAAAGAGGACGCTGTGGAACATCTCCTTCGGGATTGGCTTCTGCTTGCCACGCACGCAATCTCTCAAGCATGAGCCTGTTGCCATGCACTGCAGCCGAGTCAAGTTTGGACCATATTGCCGATTGCCAGTGACCCGCAGAGTCTTGATCGTGATAGACTCTGAGCTGCAGGCCGTCAGCAGATTCAGGCAGCGCTGCCACTGCTGGCCCTGGCCAAACGATGTCAAGCGCTCGTGCAGTCGCTCGAGACGGGCAGGGGATGGCATCGGAACCCTGCATGCCCGTCCAGAAGCCAGGCGAGGGCTTAGGCTTCGGGCTCTGGTTGGACTGCGGCCAAAGCATTCTGGCTGCGTTGCGGCATAACATCGTGAAGAGGTCCGATTTGGGTTTCGGGCAGTGTTTGCCCTGTGGCGGCTCCAATGTTTTGATTTGCAGCAGCTCTGATGCAGTCGACAAACAAGAGCCGAATTGAACTGACGGTGCACTTGCACCGCCCTGCGGCTCGCGTGCATTTGCAGGCGTCCTCTTTCTTGTCCTTCTCCAGGTTTCACCCGAATTTGAATTCAACTCGCAAACTTCTGGTACACTGACTGTGCGGATAGGAGTAAACCAACTCGGAATTGTGCGCATGCTCCCGAATTGTCAACGATACCTTTCTGGCTCGCGTTATACACGGCATGCAGTAGAAGCAAGCTGCCGTATAACTACTTGAAATTAGAGTGCAATCGCATGTTCGACGTTCGATCTGTCCAACACTCGAGCTTCTTGCTCGCATCATTCAAACCAAGTGTCGCCGAGTACAGTTGCTGGCACAACGGCAGACTTAATACCTGATCATACGTGATCAGAACAAGGCGTGGTCGTGTCGACAAAACCTGCAGTCCACAATCTAGACTCTGCAGGTCCTATTGGTCCAATTCCTCCGTGAACAGCTCAGACAACCGTTATTGAGCATCCATAAACTGCCATAACCACACTTCGTGACACCCGCTCTGGACAAATGCAACAAGCGTTGCCATGCCCCTATAGAAAGAAACTGAGCTTCCCCTCGGCACTAAGCACTATCGTACAAGCTGGCTCCTCGTGTCTCAAGACCGAACATGCCTGCCTGCCTGTCATGGTGGCTTCTGTGGGCGCCATCTGAGTTGGCAAAGCGAAAGCTGTGTCCGTGCCGTATGCGAGACTGCAGGGGGTAGCAAGTTGACGTCCAGGCTCGCTCTTGGGAACACCTGTCCCCGCGGCTGTCAATCCGGAAGAAGCCTCGGCCTGTTCCTGACCCGGCATGTTGTGGCCGTCAAACTCATAAAGACAAGCCCCGGCTGGCAATGGTTGCGGCCGTTCTGCCGGCACGAAGTTCGGGCGCTGAACATGTCTCGGTAGCCCTCTGTCGACCAACGGCTCCCAGCAGAGTGGGGTTGGTTTGTGAAAGCCAGGAATAAATTGGCCGTGGATGTTGTCGATGACGTTCTGCACGGCGAACCTGGCGCGGACCCGGATCACTGCGTAGCCCCTCGACTTGCCGTTCGGAAACAGCGCCATCTCCATGTGGAAGTTCGCCAAACCCTTTGACTGGAGGAAGTTGCGCAAGATTTCCGCATCGCACTTCGCAGGGATGTTACGCAAAAAGAACGCCTGTGGGGCATCCTCGTCGTGCGCCTGTGCCGTCAGGTGCCGGAACGAAGTCATGGGGCTTGGCCGGAGAGCGCAACTTGCTCGAGAGGCGTCGAAAATGCACACCCTAGATAGGACGAAATCCTGTAGTTGAGAGCACATCATGAGTAGAGCAATGATGTCAAGTGACCGGTCACAGAACCCTCGGCACAGCTGCGAGCCGACAAGACGAAAAAGAAAACCCTACTGAGATTGTGCAACAAGTTCGCAGCGACGACAAGGGAAGGATCGTTGTGACGGTGCCCGATGGCAGGTGGGCTTGCTCACGCGGCTCCCTCTTTGCATAGCAAGTCTGCATTCTGACAACTTGACTAGTGCTAGAAGGAGAATGCGGATATGACCGGATATGAGCTGTTTGTGATTGTGCAAAGTTATCGTCGCTCAAGTGGAAGGGTAAGGGAGTAAATTCACAACACCATCTCAAATGCATCTCGAACATGAATGTGGACGTGCGCAGCTTCCTGCCTTGCTACAGGCGTCCATGGCTGCATTGTATGTCACCACGTCAGGCCTGCAGGTTGTGCCACGGATACATGTAGTCTTGGGGAAGCGAGCATAGCAACCCGATCTCGCCCTTGTGCGCTGGAAACATACTGAAAGGGCGGAGCCATCAAGGGGAGGATCCAAACAGCAACCATTCAGGCACGCTGGATGACATCGTGCTGAAACATACAAGTAGTGATCCTCGCTCCGCCTCAATACTAAAACACGCACTCTATTCTACACATTCGACCTGGGCCGAGCATGCTTAATGTCAGGGGGGTACTTGCGTTGGGTGATTTGTGCCGCAGGATGTGTGGAGCTGGGATTCAACACCTAATCAAGCACGGTCTCTAAACTCTTCTTTGTCACTAAACTCGAAATCCTTAGAGAGATAGTGATTCAAGTGGTGACAGCCCCGTTCACACACACACACATACACACTGCTAGGCCCTTAAATGATTAGTTCGTTGAAGTTGCCGAACCCCAAATGTAAAGGGTCCTTCCTATCGAAATGTCAGCGGCCGGCCACCAGTGCTACCACGTAGCTACTACCTAGTCTACCGCCTGCTACGAGTACTGCCGACAGTGCCACGAGTGTCACCAATATTTCTAGTTCCTTAGCACTCATCCTCCTAGACTAGGCTTCGCCATTAGTAGTAGTACAGTAGTACTACTTCAGTACCGTTAGGCGCTCTCAGCCCTGATACGCTTAGATTGGCTTTAACAGCCGGCCCAGAATCGCACATGTTCCCCCGCTGCGCGGTCACGATCGGACAGAAACTACGTCCTCTCTGTGCTAGCTGCTAGCGCTACAGGACCCCAGGAAACCTTGAGGTTGTGTCCTGAAAGGGCCATCCGACATCAGCGCCAGGGCCATGTGCCAAGCCCTCGGTGCGAACAGCTGCAAAGAAGAATCCCTGTGGTAACCAGCAAGGCATCTCGGGCTTCATTGTAGATAAACAACTAGATGTTACAAGCATAGGTCCATCCATCCATCCAGTACGCATACACGCATGCACACCTATCAACTTCCCTCCCTTCCTCCCTACCTACTGACCTGACCTGGGGCCTGCCTGCTTGCCGGCCAGCCTGCTTTCCAGCCTGCTTGCCCGCCTAACTGTCTAGCTACCTAGCTACCTCATCCATCCGTCTGTCCCTCCGTCCGTACATGCATGCATGCATGCATGCATTCATTCCATCCCTCTGTCCATCCATGCATGCATGCATCGAGCCATCCCTCCGTCCATGCATTCACACACGCATGCTTGTTTATTTTTTCCATGTACTTCTTTGTTGCTGCGAACACACACACACATACATATATAAATATATAGGTATATGTAAAAGTACATATATATATATATTAATGCATATATGGCTTCACCATTAATGATTTTAACTTGAATGTTTCGGTTTTTGATACTGCATGATATTGCTACTGCTATTGATTGTGATCATCACTTTCAGTGATTGTGACTATGGCTGCGAATGACTATCCGGCTTCTCATTTTAGAGACGTCTAATTATGTAGTGTATGACTGATCGAAACAAACAGCCAGCTGGGTGGACCCGAAACTGGAGCTCGAAGCAAAGTAGGGGCGAACAGGTAGCGGCCAAGGGCATGGGAACAGCAGTTCTTACGAAGCTTTCGGCGATGTGGCCAAGAATTATCATGCATACTTTCATGCAAGCGAGTCATGAAGCGTCCACCTCCACTCTCCCTGACTCCGCCGGTTCTTCAGACTGAAAAACTAAACCCCTCAAACATCCATTCACCCCCGGCCCTTCAGCCCTTCAAGGCCCCAACCCTACGCTACGCCAAAACGCGCCTCAACCCTGGATCCGAAACTCAGGGCATTTTTTCAGCATTTTGTCTTCATCCGTTTGGGCGAGCGGTCCGCGGAGCATAGAGCCTTCCACGGTCCACGGCTTCAGTTGATCCCCCAACGGCAAAACTCTTTGTCCCCGGTCAGAAGCTCCAAGAAGCTTCCTTCAACCCGAAGGCTTCTGAGTGGCTTCGATGTGTGGGGGAAAGATGCACCGAGACAGAGAGGGAGAGAGAGAGAATCACAGGCGGGAGGTCGTCTAACAGTCTAACATGTCCCGCGCCCAGAACGGCAGCAATGGCTCGTCAGGCTGCAAATCCAAACACGAGAGCCAGAACGAAACTGCCCTTCACCGACACGTGTGCCTGCGGAAGGCGTCGGTGCCGCCCAGCCCCCAAAGCGAGCTCGGGGCCCCCAGTGGATTCCTGAAGAGCTTCCAAGATCCAGCCCTAAAACAGTACATAGCCGGCATAGCCTCAATGAATGAAACGCTGCTGGAAATGGCTGAATTTCTCAGCTCGAGGGTGTGGGACCTGTTGCAGTGCTTGAGCGAACAGTGGGAGACGCAACTTACGAGCTCCGGCACTTCTTCGCCCGAAGCTGCAACAGCAACAGCAGCCGTACTAGCAACAGCAACTTGCAACGGTAGATTCTTGCAGCAGCAGCAGCAGCAGCAACAACAACAACAACACCAACAACAACACCACCACCAACAACAACACCAACAACACCAACACCAACACCAACACCACCACCACCACCACCACCACCAGCACCAGCACCAGCAACAGGCAGTACCAGTGACAGCGTCAACCTTCAGCTGAGGCTGCAGCACCATCAGCAGTAGCAGGAGCATCAGCAACGATAAGATCGATCAGACCAACAAGGAGCATCAGAACAGCAGGAGTAACAAGAAGAAGCAGCAGTCGCCATGGCAGTAGCAGTAGCAGCAGCAGCAGCAACAACAACAACAACAACATAAACATGAACATCAATATGGGCATCAACATGATCATCATCATCATCATCCTCATCGTCATCATCATCATCATCAACACTGCGGCGGCAGCGGAAGCAAGCGCAGTGGCAAGGGCTCAGGAAGCGGCAGCTGAAGTGGAAGCGGCATCAGGACTGGGAGCCGTCCCTACTAGCTGTTGTAGAGGTAACCAGGTAGTTTGCAGTGCACTGGGAGAAGCAAGCAGCATGTTTGGTGCACTGGGAGAAGCAAGCAGCATACTTTCAGCAAAGTGGCCCGTCGCGTTCACAAGCGCCTGTAGTAGCCGGAACGGATGGTGTCAGTTGTTGCCAGGCGAAGCACGGTCTTTACCAGTCAACGGAAGTTGCATCACACGTTGTAGATAGATGGACATATCAATCAATACATGGATAGCTCTAAGACACATTATACATGTTGCTGCTTGTATGCTGGGGTCATACAGTAAGTACCTACACACTGGCAACGTGAGTTCCCGATGACGGACTCAGCGGGCGATGATGGTCGCGAAGTTCTGGTTGGGGTATTTAAGAAAAAGTGGATTGGGAGCTGCGACAACCTACCGACTGCAATGCCCTTCTCTTGGAGCAAGACGAACCTGCCTCTCAAAAGGAAGCGCTGCAGCAGGCCGAACCCCGAGTTACGGAATAATTAAAGCCTTCCGGATGCGAAGACCTCAACTTCATGCGCACCCGGGCACGACTCAAGCATCAAAGTGTTTTCGAGCCTTCAAACTTTTACGTCTCATGCCATCAGGGCGCTGACCACAGCGCTATGGGTGACAGCATTCGGTTCCAGGTCCTGTGACAGTGGCTGCTGTTGCTCATGCGTGGTTCTGCTATGTATAGGCACGCTGTATGGTGCAAATGCAGCTCATGTAGGTCGGAAACAGGCTTTTGCTGCTACGCTGCAGGGTACTGCATAAAGCCGACAAGCCTTGCGGCTATGCTTGATTACTCGTCAGAAAGTCGGCTCGTTTTACCTTCAGTCTTTTATCGGTGCAGGCTCGGGGCACAAGGAACGACATGTCCTGCAGCGTCGAAACTGGAATGCGGAAGCTACGACTATTCTCCTGTGCACAGGTTATTGCTTGCTATGCTCATCCATTCAAGATAGTCTGGAGGTCACCATCCCGAGACACAACACAGGCATGTGGCTTACGCGTGACTGTACCGAAGAGATACACTTCTGTCAGGTGTACCATCTTTTAACAGCCGCATTTTTCCACACACATGCCTCATAGCACAAACCCAGTGGAATCTGGAAACTGCAAGAATCAGGTCGAAAAAGGTCTTAACATACAAATCACGCGTGAAAGCTCTTTTGAAATTCAAGGTCTGTGTGGCCAGACCCATATAGCAGCTACGTCGAAGCATCGTTGATGGAACCAAACAAAACTTGGAGCTACTGGTGGTCTGTTTGCCTGTGAGTGCAATGAGGGGCTGTGGAACCACTTGCAAACTCTCAGGAACTATTTGCGAAATCTCCGGAACCATTGTCAGCAACACCGCCAAACAGGTAGGAACCGTTCCAAACCGTTGGAACCGTTCCGAAGAACTCCGCTGCAGCTAAAACACCGAAAGGGCTTATATAGATCCTGAGATCAGCGTAAAGGTCTTGGAGACCAGCCTGGCTGGGACAGAAACCCCTCCTTAAACAAACCACCGGTTAATCTAAAACAAAACCCTAAACTTCACGGTTTAGGGTTTAGGGTTGACCCTCAACCCTATGTAACGGCCCTATGTTGCTCGCGGGAAATCCTTTATCTGAAAACCTGAAGCCCCAGCTGAAAACCCGCAAGGCGCAGCCCAACACAACCCAGGGCCAAGGGGCCTTAATTAGAATAGGGTTCCCTTTAAAGGGGTCCTTAAAGGGATCTATAGTAGGGTTCTACAGTGTAGGGGCCTTAATTAGAATAGGGTTTTGGGGCCCAGTATACTATAATTATTAACAAGGAACCCCCAAAACAGTATAGGTGATTAGTAATTAGTTAGACGTTTATATTACGGCCTACGAGGAAAGCTAGCTCATGCATTTGTAGCTCGCGGCCTCTGCTCTCATCGCCTGCAGCAGCTTCATGGCCAAGTCCCGCGGGAAGCGGGCACCGAGCAGGGCCCCGAAGGTGACCTGCAAGGGCTTTGGGCTTACAGGTCTGGGCTTGTTAAGGATGTCTTTTTTGGGGGGGGGAGGGGCCCTGGTTTTCGCTCTGGTGGCTAAGTCAGGCCAGGAGATTACGAGCTCCCCTTCAGACAGTGATCCTCCGAAGTTGATGTCGGCTTTGACGGTGTCCGGATACTTGAAAGCCGACTTCCGAAGCAATGGGTACACAGCAGCCATACTCACCCGAATGCCCCCAAGACACATAGACAAAACTCACACAGATGCTGCAGCCTCGTCGGGACGCTGGCTTTGGCCGGAATCCTTGGAAAGAGGTTGCTACACCTTAAAATGGACGAGCATACAGACTCATGGGATCTAGCAGCTGCCCTGCCTGCTCTCCTTCAATAGTGACGGATGGCCTCTGCAACTCATCCCTGCTTGGCTTGCGCACTGAAGGATTCGACTTCCTGTTGAAGAAATCTTGGTCAGCAGTAGTGATCGCATGAGCTCGCCAAACCCTCAGGCCTCAGGCCAAACGAACATAACACTTCAACTGTGCGTTTCTCTGCCAAGCATCTGGGCTCAGGATGCCAGCCTGTTGGCCGTAACTGAGGGCCTCCTGCCACCTTGATTTCTGTGATCGGCTGTGTCGCAGCCTAGCGTGTTGTAGCAAACCTGCATAACAGGCGATGGCCATCAATGAAACAAGCCGAAGAACCCAAACAACAAACAAGCCGTGTGCATTCAAGGTGTCTGCTTCCTGATGCTGACGACTTTTTTAGTTTGGTGGCGCATGATTTGCTTGTAAGAGGCCGCACTTCAGGTCGAAGGGTGATGCCTTCAGCATCAGGGATCGCCCCACATGCCAGGGGATACTGTTCGTATTTGCAGCCACAAGGGCATGGGCTGAAATTTGCGCTTGCTGTTTGCTCTGAGTATCTCTGCTGGTGCTGCGCTTGCGCGCGGCTTTGTTGAACCGCCTTCCCAGCCCCGTCCCTGAGCCAGTGCTGCCAGCTACTAGGTAGTTACTAGGTCCTTCAGGGATCGAGGGAAGAGTTGTCGTTCCTGCGAGCCAAGTGTCCAATCTCAACCCAAGCCACCCGGCACCTCCCCCAATGCAGGCTCGGATTGAGGGGCCGGAGCGTTGAACTCTGCACTGCTTAGCGAAGCAACTATGATTCAACGCAAGTCTTGATAAACAAGCTATATTCGAAGCTCGGACATGCGACGGTCACACAGCATAGGGGCCTAAATTAACAATTTATTGCTTCATCATGCTCGGAACCCGTGTTGCAGCGACGAAGTCTTGCAAGAGCCCAGGCTACAACACAGTTCTTCTTTAAGCTGGCTTTGGGCTCTCTAGCACTTAATCCGAAACTGAAGCGCCATGTCAACAGGACTTCTCTGCCGAGCTGCCCTCGACCGGCAGCAAAGCATGCGAGTGCCAAGTTCACAGAGACCAAATCAGGCACCAAGGAGGCCTCGAGAGTTGATGGGCGAAGCTGCGGACTGTCGAGGAAGCCTAATGAAGGATCTGGAAACTGTCTGGAGGACTGTGGATTCAGGCTCTGACGAGGTCAGCATACGTGGTAAGACTGTGCCGTATGTGTACACATGGCAGCCGACTGGAACAACAGAAAGGAAGTACAGCCACGCCGAACTGTATAGGGTCTTGGATTCAGGGATGCCCCGAGGTTCCTGAAAAGGGTACTCTGGGTTGCTTCGGTTCCGAATAGGGACCCAAGAAGGTACCTAAACAACACTTTATAAAGAAAGCGATGAGGTAGGGATATCCCACACGAAAGTTTATGTTTGGGCCCTTCTTTGGAAACCTAAAGAAGCGAGGCCTCCTGGTTTCCCCACAGTGTCTGGCAGTGCCCTACTCCAGCAGCTGCCCTGTAAAGACTCTTCTGCTTTCTCTACATATTGCAGTCGATAATAACGCTTACTAAACTTTTCGCCTTCTGGCAAACCGTCTTAATATGAAAATACATAGATCCATACAAACTCCATATAAAACTCGATAAAACCGTAACACCGCAAAACCTAGGCTTCCACCCGGCCTGGCCAAGCTCCATGCGCAACTGCAAGGAGCGGCGCCAGGAAATCTGCACACGGGGTGAATACGGGCCCTTATTCGAGTTGCTAAGAGTTCTTTATAATGGGGGAAAAGGGGAATTGATAAGCAGAATAAGGCTTCGGAGTATACTACAAAGGAACTACCAGGAAGTACTGTTCGCAATTATTCCATTCCTGCCCGTCTTTTGCAAGGTCTTGTGCGGCCTTCATTCGGTTCTATTAGGTTTCCGCAGGGGTTCTCTGAGGAGCCTTCAAAGGGATCCATAAGCGTTCTAAGGGACTCTCGTGGAAGGTGTATGAGAGTCTTGAAACCGGGGGTGGTAGAAGCTACTACCAAGACAGCCACTGCCACGACCACCACTGGCACCTCTAGCACACTAACACTGCTAGCACTGCTAACACTATAGGACTAATTGCAGTACATCCACGACTCCACCAACACGACGACGACGACGATTACTACTTTTACCGCCAGCACCAGCACCAGCACCAGCACTGCCACTGCCACTACTACTACTGCTACTACTACTACTACCACTGCTTCTGCTTCTTCTGCTACGACTACTACTTCTACTA
The DNA here is from genome assembly GCA_003297005.1 of Symbiodinium sp. clade A Y106. Taxonomy (NCBI): domain Eukaryota; class Dinophyceae; order Suessiales; family Symbiodiniaceae; genus Symbiodinium; species Symbiodinium sp. clade A. The sequence continues at coordinate 20,341 of BGNK01003473.1, read as the reverse complement.
CTACTGAAAAAAACTACTACTACTACTACTACTACTACTACTACTACTACTACTACTACTGATAATAATAAGAATAATAACTACTACTACTACTACTACTACTACTACTACTACCACTACCACTAGCACTACCACTACCACCACTACTACTTCTACTACTACTACTACTACTA
>BGNK01003473.1:7668-17668 GCA_003297005.1 Symbiodinium sp. clade A Y106 | reverse complement strand
CAAGGAGATCATGTCGGTCCTCGTACAGATCGCAAGCAGCCTGCCAGCTGTTGCCGGCTGCGCAGCCGTCTATCGCAGAGTTGTAGGAAACGACATCCCGAGGTTGCACCTGAGCTTGGGCCGAAATCTTGCAAGAATCCCAGGGCACTTTTACTTTTTAGTCGTGTCAGCGAAACTCGTGCGTCTGCCATCAAAACTTTAAGACCACTTGTACACTGGCAAAGGATGGCGGTTTCCAACAGTCTCTACCACAAACAACTAGGGCTGAACAAGTAAGTTACTAACTGGGCCTGGGAAAACAAGCGCTTCTGCCTACACTGATGTCCTGTGGTGTTGACTTCCCCTAAACCCTTAACCCGAACTCCGAAGGCTGCGAAGAGACAAGAACAACAATCTCGAACTCAGGCGCATCCAGATGCAGCGACCGGAGCAATATTAAAGCAAAGGGCCAAGCCTGCAGCGTGCGAGAGAGAGGGATATGTATAAATATGTGCATGCACATTTCTGCACATATATCTATTTGTATGTGTGTATATATATATGTGTACATGTGTATATGTATACACACACATGCATACACTTGACTCATTTAACTTTATCTTCAACTATCTGTTGACACACACACACACTCACAACACACAGATAGTATGTTGAAGCATATTAGGATTGCCGGGCGTCGGGCCGAGAGGCTTCAATTGTCTGCTGTTGATTGTCGTGTCTGTTCAGACGACACCCGGAGAAGTATCTTACGTGGGTGGAGATGGACATTGCTACTACATCTGTTGCCATGGGGAGATGATGCTGAAAGACTGGAGTTGAAAAGGGTTTTGCGCATCTTCACGAGCAGATAAAGGCCAACCTTTCGAACGTCTGGTTCCTGCTGCTGAAACAGTACTGTAATCGGTTTCGGGTCGAGGGTTTAGGGCCTAGGGACAGAAAAAACAACTTTTCCCGAAATCCCCATCCTTGGGATTTTCGTGGGCTTTGATGGCATTGTTCTTGACCACAGGGCCGCTCCTGCGATGGGGCCAATTTTCTGGCACGACAGACAGTCGAACATGAAACGTCACGAAGAGTTCCTCAGTCCACCAAACATGTCACGAACCCGCGGCACCCATTAGGAAGCTTCGCAGTGAATCATGTGCAGCTCAACAAGATTTGGAGTCAAGAGGGTGTGTTTGCAACTTGCAGCAAGTGTAATCACAACGTCTGGATTCCAAGCCCGGCGGTCAGGGAAGCAGTATGGACGGCCATCATGCCGGAATTGCCACGCAGTAGCGCAAGTGCACGAGTCCAAGTGGCTCCTGAATGCAGGAGATGCAAGACACTAGGTCTGAAGTCGGAAGCTTTCATAGTGGGCCTGCGAAGCCCCCTAAAAGCCGAAACCGGATTCTCCACAACGCGACGGCCTCAAGCCCTGATCCGCGGCTCCTGCGGCGAAGGCTCCCAGCAAGGATGCCTGTCAAATTTCAAACTCATGCAAGATCATGCAAGTTCAATCAGAGGGACCACCAGATGTCGAGGATCTTCGACCTCCCTCCCCCTGCGAACGACCACAAGCTGAAGCCCCCGAGCCGCCAAGCTCCCGCCGGGTTGCCATGTGAACCGCGTTCGAGCGAAGGGATCGCCGAGCCATGTGCTGGAAAAGCCTCCGCCAGGGTGTTGCAAGCGAAGCTTCGACGTTTTGCCTTCAGATTTTGCTTGGTTGGGACTGTGAAACCATCCGCTGCGACCAGTGAAGAAAGGCTTATCGACCCGGCGAAAGAACCCTCTGTCGTTCCCAGGAATTCGGGACCTTCAGGAAGGTACTGTAGTGAGTACACCTCTCCGGCCGTCTTGAATTTTGCATCTGGGAAGTTCCAGGCCTGACTCCCACGTGCCAATGCTCCCGGACGGAGTTCAAGGCTGCTGCAGCGGTGACGTCGTTGCTGGAAAGCCCTGGGCGCATCCGTCGGAATTCAACAGATCTTCAGGATTCACAGATCTTCACAGACCTTCACAGCTTCGGACGTCTGCAGTCTAGCTTCGGGCTTCTGCAAGACACTGAAGACAGACCAGAGCCTGTGCCGAAGTTGCATGGAAGATCCGAAGTCTTGGGCAGAATCGGGATGGGACGCACCGTGGGTTGAGCTCAGAACAAATGGATACTTCAGTCTAGTCTTAGTCGTGCAGGATGCAGCATGAATGGTTCTGGATCTGATGTAGCAAACTCATCTTTAGTCTTCGGCGTGCACAGACGGTGTCGGACCCAACACCGAACCTGTCATAGAAGGTAAGACAGAAGCCTGTCAAAAGCCTGAGAATCCTACAATGTGCTGACTAGTTACGAGAGTTGCAGTAGTCAGGCCCCTCCCCATTTTTCTTAGTCATCCTCGGCCTGGTCCCAGAGGGCCTCGCGGGCTAAAGCTCCCATGCGGCTGCCAAAGGAAAAATGGTCCTACGCGCGGCACATGCGAGGGCTCCGACTACAGGGCCAGCTCAGCTGCAGCTAAGTCTGTGCCAACTCGACCCGCCGCGCTGAAGTTTTAGCTGCCCTTGCTTGGCTGGATGTGCCCCTTTGTCCTGCTGCTTCGACTTCAGCTGCGACGACCTGACGACTCCCATGCATCCCAATGTGTCGGCTGATTCCATCATAAGATTTCTGTCCCAAATTCGCATGCGGAACCTTTCATTGCTTCTATTGCCGCCAGCAGGTCTTCGAGTCGTCGCCAAGCGGCCTTTGCCAGCCGCTACCGAGCTCCACCAGATTCACCACCGCGTTGAGTGTCACCGCATCTGCGACCTTTACAGTACGAGCAAATACTGAAACATGACCCCGATGTCCCAAGCTTTGAAGGCTTTTCGAGATCAAGCCCGATCAACAGCCTTAGATTCTTCGATGTTTTCCTCCGTTTCTACAGCTTTTGTCGAATATAGGGGCCTCAATAGTTAGAATAGGGATTTTGAGTCCCATTACCCCCCAAACAGAACCCCACCATAGATCCCTTATGGACCCCTGTAAGGAGCCCCCAAAATAGTATAGGTAATTATTCAAGCCCCTCTGTTTAGGGCCCGGGCGAGCCCGGACTCCACCGCGCGCGCCAGCAAGTCGAGGCCCTGCGGCCAGCGCCACGGCGAGGCGGCGAAGGCCTGACGTTGGGTAGGGCTTCTGGGCCTATGTTTATAGGGTTTAGGATAGGGGTTACGGGTTTTCCGGTTTAGGGTTCAGGGTAGGGTTATTTAGGGGTCTAGGGGCTTAGGGCCTATGGGGTTTAAGGTTTACAGGGGTTTCAGGTAGAGATCACAGAGAAGACTGAGAATACTCGGAGGGCAGCAACTATCTCTGACCATTTTGCATTCTTTGCCAGCTACCTGCATTGCCCAGACTGAATCAGACTTCAAGCAGTAATGTAATCACACCTGCTTTGAAACGAAGGGTGGAGCACATCGAAGGGCAAGCTAGCTTGCACCACACACGATTTTACGTCGTTGCGTGCAATGCACGGCTTCGCGAAGAAAAGGCACTGCAGGTTGTATTTGGAACCAGTGTGAGGAAACCACCGTGAATCGTGCTGATCCGGGAACGGCTCCATTCAATAAGCAATAACAGTATAGCAATGATAATAAGAAGATAATGGCTAGGTATACTAGTACTAGTAGCAATAGCAATAGCAACAATAAGCAGTCACAGCAATGACGACAACAATAGTCTGTGGCAGGCGAGATGCGGCCACGGCAGCAGAGATAGAGACGTCGTTGGGATGGATCTGCTTTGCATGTGACACTTCCTGACTGAACTGTCCATGTTGGATGTTAGGGTTTAGGAGTTCAGGGCTTAGCAGGGTGAGTGGAGACTGGGCTGTGCGGAGAGGAGCCGTCCACAACCAGCGCTCGCAATGTTCTGAAAGCAACGCTGGATATGCTGAAGCCGCCTGACTTCCTGGGGAAGTCGTATGTACCGTGGCTGAAACGCTTCACTGAAGCTTGCAGAGCTGGTGTCGAGAAGGTTCTGCGCTGAGCCCCAACGGCCGTGGGCTCCGCAGCTGTTGATGGCCGTGCTCGTGGAAAACCTTACTTCAACAAAGGTTTTTTCAGAACCAAGGCAGGCCTACAAATCGAGGACCCGGATGGAGGACTTTTGGAATTGAGGGCGAGCGGCACATCGGGGCGTAGGCCGTCCACAGCCAGGCCATCGTACATCTCTATGCAGCGCCTGCGACAAGAAGCTCGGGAGCAATACGGGTGTATTCTACAAGATGAACTATAAGTAACTAAAGTGCCGTGTTTGGACGTGGATTTGAATGCTATAGCTCCACTCTGCAACACGGAGCCGCATCAGCGTCATATTCCACTTGAGCTTCAAGCAGTGCGGAGGGGTACCGGCAACTAAAGGCAAAGCTTGGCTTGGCCTGGCAGTTCGCGTGGCTTCGGTCTTGGGGCAACTCGAGACAATGATTTCGAATTTAGACACATACAAGACAGAACACATATCTATAAAAGAGACAACTGTACAACTATGAACACCCAAACAGATAAATGTACATATATGTATATATATATATATACATGTACTAATATAGACACGTGCACAAACACACGCACACACACAAACACAAACACACACACACACAATAAGCTTCACTGTGATTCCAGTGCTGCGAGAGCCAGCGACCAGGATTTCTTGTAGCAGACTCCTACTGTGGTTCCTACCTCTCTATATATATATATGTATATATATATATTAATATTCATATTCATATTAATATTCATATTAATATTAATATCAGACACCTTGAGAGCGCGCCACCGCTCCATGTATATATGTGCAGTACACATGATACATACCCAGATATGTATACGCACACAGCCATGCACACATGTACACATGCGTGTATTATCAACAGGTGACGCATGCAAACATGCTTGCATACAAGATGCGCAATCGAACAAATACATCGACATACATACACTTAAGTCCGTGCCTCCAGACAGCACTGTCTGGACATCCTGGTACGGAAGCATCTCCTCAGGGATGAGAATGTAAACACATCACACCCACATCGGCACATATGCCCACAGACTGCTTTAAGTTGAGTGTTCTGGAATGCTATGGCTTCGCCGCACAATCGGCGCAAAGCCTGTCGTATACCCGGAACAATCAATACCGAGCTCTTGCCTGCTGTGCGGCTTGAAGGCATCAGGGCGGCCATGGCTGCATTGGCTGCAAGAACATCTACCTGCAGCGACGCCTCCTCTGTCCTCAGTAGCAGATTCGGCTGTGGTGCCCAGATTCGAAAGCTGCCTTCTCGCATCCAACTTTGCAGTTTAGAGACTTCACAAACTGCCAAAGTTTCAAAGAACCACCCCCCCAAGAAGCTTCAAGATAGGTGAAAACTTTGCCGCCCAGATGCCGAGCGAGCAAGGCCAAAGCTTCCTGCCATTGCCGGCGCTTCGAGAGCCTGGGTGCGGGGCCATGGATGCTTCCGTCATCGGGCCGCCGGACCACTAGTAGTATCTATATACATGTAGTAGTAGTAGTAGCAGCAGCAGCAGCAGTAGTAGCAGCAGCAGCAGTACTGGTAGTAGAAGCAGTAGCAGTACTGGTAGTAGAAGCAGTAGCAGTACTGATAGAAGTAGTCGTCATCGTGTGTTAGTGTCAGTGGTAGTGGCAGTGGTAGTGGTGGTAGTAGTAGTAGCAGCAGCAGCAGTAATAGCAGTCGTCGTCGTCGCAGTGGCGATGGCGCAGAATCATGCATAGATTGAGGGTAGGTGCTGGGAGTCATACAGGTAGTTCTGCTCAGGTCCAACATCTGAAACTATCTAATGTTTCATATTTTGGCAAACAGAACTTATACCCCGAAATCTGTCCCTCTCGAATTCTGTGTACATGAACTGTATATGTGCACATATGCCATATGTATTCACTGTGCTGACCGTTCACATACACTTCGTTTCGGGGATGCTACCTTCAAAGCAGCCTGGATTCAGATGCTGCACAGGGCTGCAATGGGAGATAAGGGCTGGAAGCAGTATTGCGTGCGAATTCTCGACCTGGCCGTAAACTCAAAACCACCGTTGTGCTAACAGTAGCTGCTGGTGCTTTCCTGCAGAATGCTGCCGTGGGTCACGCCGAGCTCTCGTGTCAAAGACCGGAGGGAAGCCACATCCTAAGTCTCCGCTTGAGGCTGACGGGTTGAGGGCTGGGGACTACATAACCTTCAGGGCATAGATTTCAGGTTCAGCGCTGTTTAAAGTGGGATTTCAGAATCTACTAGAGCGAAGGTTCAAGTTTTGGCTGCTGCAAACAGTACACTTTACATTACTTGCAGGCTCGACATGGACCTGATCTACTTGTACACGAGCAGCTCATGAAAGGAAAGGCGCAAGGGTCACCTTGGACAACGAAAAAACAGGTACTTGCCGGCCGTGTCCCCGGGAACTTAGGGTTCGATGCAGGCTTGACTTGCCAGTTTGCCGGGTTGGTGAACATGCTGCTCAGCCAGTTGAGCACATGAACAGGTGTATGTCGGCAGGTCGGTGAGAAGGTGCGTGGCAAGCAGATTTCGGAGGTTATGTCGGCAAGTCCATGGCCAGACAGCATGGGATATGCAGGATATGCAGCATGACCGGTCAACAACGAAAATTTACGATCAAGACTGAGCCAAAGCGCCTGCACACATGTTCCGCGAGAGGACAGCAGCGGCATTGCTTGCGTGCACCCATCTTCGCTCCATTGCGACGGCAACACAAAGAGAGTGGACGTTTGCTGTAGTGCCGCAACGAGGAAACACAACATGCTCAGACGCTCGCTGGTCCTTGGCTGCCGTTCCAACAAGAGTCTTGGCAGACCCGAAGCAGTTCTCCACATGGGCTGTCAGCATCCTATGGATGCCACTGATTTCCTTTGGACGGTTCCTCGATCTCGAACCAATGTTCTGCTGGGGACGCAGACGGTGTGCTTAGATAGGTGAGCTTCCGAAAATTCCTCTTGGGGCGAAACCAGGCAAAGTGGACACACCGGATGTAGCGACATCCAGGTCAATTAATTGGCAGCCCGCACTGCTGCACATGACACGGGAGTATGCGAAATGCGCATGTCATCAACTTCATCCGGCACCCGAAGCCACGAAGTTGAAAATGAAAGCCCGCAGTACTGCACCAAAATTCGACTCGTCAACCTTCAGTGGCTGGTAGATTAGCAGTCCCCGAAACAAGTCGACATTACCTTAGGCCTTAGGCTCGAGCTCAGCGCGGCCACATGTGCTCACAGCACTGTTGATCGCTACTAGGTCCAGCCTGCGCTGCGGGGGAAGACTTCGGCAGTTGTAACTGAGGACCTACTAGGGCTCGGACTTTGACGGCAAATGGCGCGCAGGGACGAGACGAGAGGAACTATTCCGGGTCTCTAAGACTCTCGATTTCTAGGTGCCTACAGGCTGCACCGGCACATCTGGCAGATAGTATTGGGCAGACTTGAGTCTGGCAACATGCATGGGGCCACCTGGACGGTGTTGCTTCGACCCACCGGGAAGACTCCGAAAGGGGCTTTCCAGAAGCTCCGGATGCATTTCGTAAGCACGATGGCAATCGGCTGGGAAGCGATGGATCAGCCCACAGAAGCAAGCCCCAACAACTGCCTTACATTAAGCAAGCCAATTCCCAAACCTGACCACCCAAGATCAAAATCGATCACTTGGTGGCCGGCTGAAGCTGACGGCTCCTGGAAAGCATTGAGTTCCGGCACTTTGAAGTTTCGGCTCAGGAGCGTGGGGGGCTCCCAGCAAGATTGCACAGTCGGCATCTGCCCTCACAGTGAAAGCAACCTGAACCTTGAGAACCTTGAAGCACAGGTGCGCCGTCCTCATCTCGAAGAGAAGATGCAGTGCTAAGTCCCACCGCCTGCCTCCAGGCAGTCGCGGCATCCCAAGCTATACCAGCATGAGTGCTCATGACGCAACCAGCTGGCCCTCTGTTGCATGCTCACACGAGGACTTCTAACCCAAACGGCACGCCTCGTTCGCAAGCTTGGAGGCCTTGGCTCAGGTGTGAGAAGCATAAGGTTGAAATTGAAACCGTCTTTCAGTGTATTGTCTCCTTGGGCATGGCTTGCCGGTGCTTTCTTCTTTGAAGGCAGCCCTCCAAACAAACCTGAGAACGATCAGAGGCCCGAAGACTGGTGAATAGTATCGTGGAGACATGACTGACGCCAGTCGTCGGATATTATCCTGCGATCGGACTGTACGTCAAGAGAGATTCTGCAACGTCTGCCGGTTCTTGGTCCCTTTCTACAATAGTTGCCCTCGTTCTCAGAAAGGCATTCAAGTCGTGAGAAGGGTAGAGGCGCTCTGCAGTGAATTTCCGGCTTCAGGCCATGCATGATCAGCTTTGAAGGATGTTACTGCCAGACAGGAGACCATGCGACCGCTGCATAAAGACATAATCGGATCTGCTGGGGAGTGGAAGGGGCGCGGAGAAGCAGGGTACTGGGAAGTTTCTCGTGCACTCTCACGACTCTCGGCCGTTGCAGGTCAGGCCATGCAAAGCTCTGGTAGGTGTCAGGCTGCTAGATGTATTTGGGATGACACCTGTCAGCAGAAAGGAGGGATTGAAATATTATGTTACCTTGTGCAGACTTCTCTGTGTCTGAGTGGCAGGAGCTGCAGGTAACCGCATCTGGCTGCACAGACCATGCCTCCACCTGTCAGGCAAAGAGTTTTGAGACTCTAAGCCCTCCAGCCGTCGCTCAGTGTCGGATGTGTGCTTCCGATATCGCGCACAGGAGACCCAATCACGTGAAGTAGGCTTTGGGGATCCAGGATGGCATACCCGCGTGCAGGACCGTGCCAAGCCTCCTGCAGCATCTCAAGCGCTCTTTCCCACTCATGCCCTGCACGCACAGGGTTCTTCATATGTAAGACATGAAAAACCATCTGCAGGACTCTCTTCTGAGCCTTGGTTGGGCATGGCCTCTTTGAGTTTTGAGTCACCCGGTGAGCCCATGTCGTCACTTGTGACGGAGTGGTCGATAAACTGGGACTCACGAGTCGACGGTCACATCAATGCTCAAGCTGTGGGTTCTCGATCTTCTAGACGTCCTTCTTTGTTGGTGTCGCTGAAAGCATGTTGAGGGCAGGATCACATTTCAACGACTGCAAAGAAGCTCGCAGCCGCTGGCAGGTTAACTTAAAAATGAGTCCCGTGAAAAGGCACGTCTTCTCCCCTTAAGCTTTGTGCATGCATTTAGAAGATCCAACATGCTGCCCAGACTTTGGTCAAGCAGGGTGGCCTTTCTGTAGAGCACTGACGGTTGTGTTGAACGTGACCTCAGCACAAGACAGTATGCAGTCACGAATGCATGCACATGCAGCATTTAGAAAATTCCACAAAGACTGCAATACACAGCGCCATATGTACATGTGTATAAAGTATAGAAAGAAATAAAGGAAGAAACATACATGTATGAATATCTCTGTATGTATGTATGTATGGATGATTCTGGATGTATGTATGTATGTATCCAACACACACACACACAGAGACACATCAACTACATACATGTGTATGTATATGTACGTAGGGACATGGAAACCGCACGATGACCCGAAAGGATAACCGGTCGTGTGAACATTTGAGACCAGACAGGCAATGTCGCACAACATCAATCATGATCAGAGAAAACCCATCAATGTTGACACTTGACTCGACGCCTGGCCGGCTGGGTGTGCGACATGACACGACATGTGAGGACTGATTCGAAACGATACTTCAACACAGATGTTTGTCCGCAGCTCAACGGCACTCTCATCATTCCCTCGAGAGCAGAGCACCGTCTTGAAGGGACAAACCCTTCTCGCACGATTGACTCAAGGCTGCTTAGTCAACACCAATCGACTTGACACGACTGCTGGCCGGCTTGCTGTGCGACCTGTCACGAGATGCGTACACTGCTTCGGTTCGATACCTCCATCACAGATGTTTGCCCGCAGCTCAACGGCACTCTCATCATTCCCTGGAGAGCAGA
>BGNK01003472.1:43734-69823 GCA_003297005.1 Symbiodinium sp. clade A Y106 | reverse complement strand
TCCATGAGAGCATCTGCGGCCCTCAAAGACTGCTCAAGATACTCCTTCCCGAAGCTCTCTGGGTCAACAGTCTTGAGGTTTAGAACTGCCTTAAGCATGTTCGCCGCTTGCGTGCCATCCACGTACTTCTTGGCAACGCAGCCCATCAGCGCGATTAACTCGTCGTGGTATTTCTTCATAATGCCTGCCATCTACCGCCGAAGTCTCGGTCGGTCGAAAAACTGCAAGAAGGCGGTGGAGGAAGACGTAGGCGATCTTCTCCAGCTCCGGCACGTCCCAATTGACTATGTCCGAAAGATCATAGCCATCGTCGAGACGAAGGTCTTCAACGAAAGACATGTCGTCGACGAACTCGTCCTGGTCGTCGTCTTTCATCTTCACGTCTCTGTTCGATGACGCGGCTTTGTCCTTCTTGTCTTGCAGAAGAGGCTCTTTTCTCCGCTCCTCTCGAGGCCTTACGCTCTCGATTTGCTTTTTCAGCCTTGACGCGGTCTACCAAACCGTCGCCAGAACCGCGGGCAGCGTTGGGGGCAGGAGAGACGCTCCCCTGAGGCTCCCAAGTCGCAGTGGCTGCAGAGCTTTTGCTCCTGCCTCGACCTTTCTTAGTCTCGCCGTAACCGTGCGGGTCCTCCAGGGCTTCGCGCCAAAGGGTGCACGCTCGCGACTTCGCCCAGGTTCTCCGGGAGTCGGAGTCTTCTGTTGTGCCAACACACTCTGTGCACATACCGCAGGTGTTGCGCCAGTTTACTGTGCGCGAACAGTCGATTACGCCACATTCCTGGTCGTAAATCTCCTTCAAGATACGCTTGAGAATCCACCTCATAGCGTATGCCCTGTGTTTGCCCCCTTTACAAAAGGTGAGCACTACGAGGTTTGTGCCTGCTGGGACGTTCCTCAGCATCTTGTGCATTGTCCTCGCAATTCGGCCCAAGAGGTGCTCGAATTCCTGGCTCTCGAACATGAACTTCAAGTTCTGCGGATGCGTACCCAAGTGGTCGTGCAAACTGCTCCTCTTGCCAGGGTTGGGCAAAGTACGACAATCAATGCACAAAAGATTGTTGTCGTCCGTCATGTCATTGCAGACGTGCGGGCAGATTGCCCTCAATGACGACCTGATAAGTCCCAGGTTCGTCGGGTTCGCACTCGCCCAGTTGTGAATGCCTATTTTGGACACAGCATCCTTGAGTGCAAAACTTGCTCTGCAGGATTCTTCTCCCTCATCTAAGGTGAAAAGACCTGCCGACATACACGTGATCTTACCCACTTTAGTGGTGTAATCCACNATCCTTGAGTGCAAAACTTGCTCTGCAGGATTCTTCTCCCTCATCTAAGGTGAAAAGACCTGCCGACATACACGTGATCTTACCCACTTTAGTGGTGTAATCCACTGTGTAAGCTCGAAAGCAGGGCTGAAAGAGCGCAAGGCTTTTACGGTCCTTGACGGCTTGTCCTCTCTAGCCTCCGGGAGCATTGGGTAGTCTTCAAAAGAAAACTCCTGGTGCCCCGCGGACAACTTGTCACGAAAGTGATCAAGTCGGATCATCAGNTGGGTAGTCTTCAAAAGAAAACTCCTGGTGCCCCGCGGACAACTTGTCACGAAAGTGATCAAGTCGGATCATCAGCAATCCCGTTCGGTGGTGCTGGTACAACCGAAGGAACTGCCCGGTGTAGTCTGTCAACTCTACTATCCCGCGCCTCGTGTCTTTGTTTAGGCCAAACTTCTGCTGTACCCGAAGGCTCAAGAGTAGTGGGAAGTCCTGCCCATCTATCTCATTGGTGGCAATGCTGCCACTCACGGTCAGCTCACTCGGTTCCATCTTAAGACAGATTGGAACGATTTTCCGGCACGTGGTCTCCGCACCTCCAATTCTTTTGTAGGTGCCCGCCGTGCGTGGCGTGTCTTTCATGGCCAGTCGCGGTCCACGCTTTAATTTCAGTTCCGCGTTGATTCTCCAACTGCGGGAATGGCACGAGGAATTACATCCTTCGTCCAAAAAAGCAAAGATGCCATCGTGGCCGAAAGGGTCCACTTGCTCTAGCTCATCAACTCTCGGCTCACCGATGAGTTCTGGTGCCTCCACGGTCACCTGCTGCTCTTTCCCCTCCTTCTTCTCCTCCTTGTCCCCACCATCCACCGCCATAAAGGCGTGTGGTGGGTAACCTGTTGGACTCCCCTTTTCGGGTAAGCCACCCATGGCTCGGGAAGGGGGACGCGTTGGGGTGCTGTGAGCCGAAGTGGCAGAGGGGCGACGGCTCGGAGTTGCGGGAGCTTGGGCTTGAGGCCTTAAGCTTGAGCTAGGGGCAGCGGCAGAAGCAGAAGCACTAGCTAAGCTTTCTCTCTGGCTAGCTACAGCGTCTATGCTATCAGACAACAAACGCAACAACTCTTGAGAACTAGTCTGCTCAACAAGAGTCAGATACCTATTCATCGTCCTAACATAGTGCTTGATAACCTGACCCGCCTCAAGCTGAGTCAACGGAACATCCTGCAAAACCCTTCGCGTCAGGTCCTGGGCTTTCAGAGGTGCTGTTTGGGTCGNGATAACCTGACCCGCCTCAAGCTGAGTCAACGGAACATCCTGCAAAACCCTTCGCGTCAGGTCCTGGGCTTTCAGAGGTGCTGTTTGGGTCGCTTGGGCAAGGTCTCTTTGTTGTTTGTAGCTGTTGTGGTAGTTCACTAACAAAAGTACAACAGTCTAAACACGAAACCTTGTGGACTGCCCTCGTTGACCCTCTGTTGTCTGTGCGCCTGTGCTCGCAGGTCGCATAGTCATTCTTGGGCTTTGCTTTGGGCCGTGGAGTAGACCATCGGTGCCCACATTTCATGCACGTCTGCTTGATGACGTGTGGATTTGATCCCGCTCTGCTAATAGCATGAGCTGGGCAACCATCTGGGCACGGTCCATCTGGACTCGGCTTTAGGTTGGAAAGCTTGCTTCTGGACTTGGTGCTTTTCTGTGCCAATATCCNCTGCTAATAGCATGAGCTGGGCAACCATCTGGGCACGGTCCATCTGGACTCGGCTTTAGGTTGGAAAGCTTGCTTCTGGACTTGGTGCTTTTCTGTGCCAATATCCATTCCCTCACCGGGGCGAGGTCTTCAGCCTCTTGCTGTGAGAGAGAAAAGTCTCTTCTCTGAGCTGTACCTTGCGGGAAGACGTAGTGCTTATTACAAAACACTAAAAATTCCCGGAGCATTGGACTTGTAGAAGTCTCCTTGATGCCCCAGGTGAAGTAGTCAGGATAGTCCTGTACCACTTCCCCGAAGGTCCTTCCTCTATGAAGTCCGAACCCAAAAACGGCGTCCGATCCCTCAGGAGGAGGTTCGAGGAACTCGAAGGAGCCGTCTTCGACGAGCTCTACGTCTTCGTCGTCTTCTTCCGCAAAGTCTCCCGGGCTAAAGAACCCTGGGTAAGCCTCAGGATGGCTTGGATCATCATCCACAACCACAAAGGCTTCCTGCTGAGGCTCTTCTCCCGAGTCAAAGCTTTCGCTGCCAGAACCGAAGTGAAAGAAGTCGGTCTGGACAGCTGCGTCTCTTACAGAGATCGCAGTCGCGGAGANCAAAGCTTTCGCTGCCAGAACCGAAGTGAAAGAAGTCGGTCTGGACAGCTGCGTCTCTTACAGAGATCGCAGTCGCGGAGAGATGCGCAGCTTTAGTAACGCTGGACGCTCCAGTCGCTCTGCCTTGGCATTCTCTGTCTCCAGCCCAGTGCCCTTTCTTGCCGCACACTTTGCAGGTGCTACGGCTCTTTACTTCTTTGAGCTTCTTTCTTCGGTCTTCTATCGATAGACCGCTGGGCNTCTCTGTCTCCAGCCCAGTGCCCTTTCTTGCCGCACACTTTGCAGGTGCTACGGCTCTTTACTTCTTTGAGCTTCTTTCTTCGGTCTTCTATCGATAGACCGCTGGGCCTCGGACTATAGCCGTGAGCATGCTTACCCATCGGCTTTCCTTTGCCTTTCGCCTTCGAGCGCGCGAAGTAGGCAACAACTTCTGCCTGGCAACCCTGGGCCATGAAGGCAATATTATCATTGTCCTCCAGATCAAACTCTGCTGAACTGATGAAAGCCTCCATCACATCCAGCTCTATGTTCTCGGCGGTCGCATCTTCGAGCGATCCAGCCAAGAACGCTGTGACAACGTCATCAGCTTGAACCAACTCCTCTTCGTTCTCGGGATCCCAAACGGAATCATCTTCCCCATAATTCTCGAAGAGGTCTTGTGGATCGGCCAGGTACGCTATGGGCTGAAACGAGCCCTTCTTTCCTTTGNCTCTTCGTTCTCGGGATCCCAAACGGAATCATCTTCCCCATAATTCTCGAAGAGGTCTTGTGGATCGGCCAGGTACGCTATGGGCTGAAACGAGCCCTTCTTTCCTTTGCCTTTTCCCTCGTAGGGGTTTCCCCTGAGAACAAACCATGGGGCCTTGGGAGCAGCTTTACTCTCCAAGAAGTGAAGCTTACCGTGCTGAGTGATCAAAGCTTTCTCGATAGCCTCAAAAGACGGCTTATCGCCAACAGCGGTAAAGATCATTAGTCGCTCTTTGCGATCTAATCCACAGTTGTCTAAAAGTAGATCAGCTCGGATGGTATCTGAGATCTCCAAGGAGTTATCAAGCTCCTTGAGCTTGCGATACCACCTCTTGCNCGGATGGTATCTGAGATCTCCAAGGAGTTATCAAGCTCCTTGAGCTTGCGATACCACCTCTTGCGTCGCCCGGTGTATGAAGTCATACTCTCGCCGGGTTGACGGGACATGACTCCGCCGTCGCCCGGTGTATGAAGTCATACTCTCGCCGGGTTGACGGGACATGACTCCGCCTACGCTGGGGCCAACTCTGTAGAGTTCCTTGGCTTCTTGAGCCTGCAAAGGAAAGATCTGTTTCTTCACCGCTTCGATTATCTCCTCGATAGCGTTTTCTTTCTTCAACACAGTATGCCCCAAGTCTCGGGCAACTATGTAAGCATCGTCTCTGAGTGACTCTAGAAGCTTTGCGCCGAGCGAAAACCTTTTTTCGGTCTTCGTCGCGTGGAGCTTGGCCATCGCGCGGAATTCCCATTCATAGTAGTCCTGAACGGAACCACTATAGACTAGGAATCCGGCTTTAGTAAGCTCGGGTTCATCATGAGGGGGTTGAAAAAAAAGAGCGGGTCAGAAAAAAAAAAGGTTAGGGGTCAAATAGAAGGTGGGCCCGAGGCAGTGGAAGGCGGAGCTGCCGGAGCAAGAGAACACGAAAAGCGGCTGAATCCGGGCACGTGGGGAGGGCGGTGTAGACTCGACCGGCAAAGGGACCTGCCTGAGGTGGGAGTGCAGCAAGGCAGCGGACGCTGAGTCAAGCGCAGCGAGGAGGGCATCGTCAACAACCTTGGAGGCTGCTCGCTGCCAGCCACGAGCGAGGTCGGCAGGCTCGTGAAGCGCGGAACTCCGCCACGGGGCTCTCGACCTGCGCAGTGCCGCGGCACATGCCCCTGCAGCCACTTTGCTTTTTGGGCCGACCTGCTCCGCGCCATCAGCACCCGCGAAACCGCTTTCTGCGAGGACATCCTGCAACAGCTCGCTGATCCTGCGTGCGACCGTCGCTGCCGGCATCGCTGCAAGGTGTCGCCGTCGGTCTGGGCGTGCCAGCCTGGGGCATCCTGGGGCGAGCTCGTCGCAGAACCTCCGGCCACGGGGAAGCGGCAGATGGGCCCGGCGGAGAGCGAGGTTGGGCAGCGGGTCCTCCGGGGCAGCGTGGACCTGTAGCAGCAGAGCCAAGCAATGCAGCACGGTGCGGTCGTGTTCCGCTCAGCAAGTAACAACGTGCTCAAGGCTGTGAGCACGCGGGCATCGTGTGCAAGTGCAACATCTCGCGTCAAACGGGGAGCGAGAGTGCGCAGTGCCAACTGGGAATGGGATGCAGCGGTGTAAAAAAGCGGAAGCCACGAGACCTGGGTGTCTCCGAGTCGGGGCAATGCCGTGAGGAGGCCCTCATGCCGATCAGAGAGAGCCTGCAAGTGCCTAGCGATGAAGCCTGGCTCGCCAAAGGGGTACCGAGGAGCACAAGACCTCGCAAGGACGGGTCCACGGACGGGTCGCCGAACCAAACACGGCGTCTGGCGAGAACTCAAAGAGTCCATCCGGAGCAAGGCCAGCTCCATTCCAGATGGCGGTTTTGGCAACGTTGAGGCGCAAGTGGGTGTGATGGGCGAGACGAGATGCAACACACGCTGGGGCGAGGCAAGGATGGTGACATCATCGAGGTAAGCCAGCACACACTCCCCGAGGTCGGCACGGAACTCACGTTGCAGGTCATGGAGCGCCGGCTGCAAACCCAGACAGAACAACGCAAGGTTCAGGGGGGTTCCCTTGTTCGTCAGCTGATAGATGTGACGCGTAGTTGTGCCTTGTTGCCACACGAAAGAGGAAGTGTTGGCCGCGTCCGTCCACACAAACTCGGACGGCGAACCGTAGAACAGCCGCACGAATGGCAAGATGGCATTGGCATCGGGTGTGTCGCGGAGTGCTGTGAGCATGGCCTGCCTGCTGATTAGGTTACAAGCACCGACCCCCATCGACAGAGAGAGCACGGTAAGCGAGCGGTCGCCGTCGCAAGCGACTTGCAAGGAATGCACGAGGGCTTCTGAGCGGGCACGAGTGGACAAGGCGTACTGGTGCGGGTGTGTGGCAGCCTCGAATGCGGGAGCGAATTGCTGCACAAGAGTGCGTGCGACATGTTCGAAACCAGCTGCTTGCTATGATGACTTCTCTTGCACAGTGAGCACAGGACTACTTCTTTTGCCAAGCGCGTTGGTGAAGCGCGCAGAGTGGCAGACCTGACCGCAGTGCGTCTCGGCGGCAGCGTTCGCCTCCACGTGCAAGCAGAGTACATGGCTGACGACTTGGTTGGTTCCAGATGGCCCGATGCGACGACGACTGTTCTGTATCCCAGGGCAGGAAGAGTCCACGGATCAGTAGCCATGGGAGCCATGGCATCGAGTGAGCCGAGCGCAAGAAGGCAAGTGCGGAAGCCCCGCGGGCTAGGTCAATGTACATGCGATATGTGTACTCTTTTGTTCTTACCACCAGCTCCGGGCCAGCCTATGTATGGCTCTTGCAAACACGGAGAGGCAGCTCGTGATTTTCTGTTATGTTTTTGTTTCCCCTTTGTTCCTTTCACTGTGACACTTTCGGTGCAGACGACAAGTCAGCCTATGGCAGCGCAGACTTGGGCTGGCCAGCCTAGGGCTCGATTTTATTTTTTCCATTTTTTGTTGCTTTTGCAGTAACAGCAGCAGCCATCACTCCAGCGTTGCCGGAACCAGGGGATGCGCGTGCCTCGCAAGTCAGTGTCGGTCCTGAAAAGGATCGTTGTCAGCCGGCCTGCGGGAAGGAACTCCTAGGCATGCAAAGGGACCCGACAGTTGAGCAAAGCCGAGCTCTAGAAGCGGTCCGTGAGCGACACTCGGAATTGTCGCGACCGCACAGGATGCGGAGGGCCGGGCCGCTTCGTCTCCTGCCTGAAGACCTCCAACCACAAAGCGAAGCATATGCCGTTGCATAGCATCCGACGCATAAAGTTCTGACGGTGTGTAATTCCAACTGACTTTTCCAGCTGCCTGAACGTGTGCTGGCAGTGGTCGCAGCTTACAAGGCTAGACTACCCTCAAGGCAATGGACACGTTGTTCTTTGTGACAATGTCGCGATGTTTCTGACATTTTCCCGATCCAACTCGGAACCTGTATTTGCTCTTTTAAGTGGCGTTCCGCGGGTCGCTGTGCTAACGCTGTGGTACCCAGCGCCCGCCTGCGCATACCCGAGGCCAGGGCACGGCCTATGGGGGCGACTGGTGATGGGAGGTGCGCGGCGGGGAAATTTCCGCGGAAACAAGCGAAGTGTCCGGAAACCAAATCGCCCAGGCGAGCGCAACACAGGTCAGAACCGGGGGGTGTCAGGGTTCCGCATGTCATCTCCGCTGTTTTCGCAATTCCAAGTCCCCGTGAGCATGGAAAAGCCTATCGCGACCGAAACAACACATACAACACATCGATCTAACTGTTCACACTGGTAGCTGGAAGCAGTCGCTTCAAGTTGTCGCTGGCATCCACATAGAACCGTGTCGAAACAAGGTGTTAGGACCTGTTAGGATAGCCGCTGGAGCTCTCCGGACAACGTCTCTGCCGTCGATGCTGATACAAACACACCAAACAAGGTCACTTGTTCAGGCGGAATGCTTCGCGTAGCATTATGTAGCATTGCTAAGGCTATGTAAAGCTGTTTCTGCCAACTGGCAGGTACCCGATTGGGTTCGCGATGTGGCAACAGGGATGTGGTTGGCGGCATTCAATGATTTAGGCATTCGCCTCCCGTGCAGGAAAGCTGTGTTGCCCTGAAGATGCGCAGGCGAGAGCCGTAACTGCTGGAAGCACTATCTCTTTCGCGTTGTCAAACGATGTCTAAATGTCGCGATGCATACATGTAAAGCGTGCACTTCTTGGCATGTCTTGGGACACCTCCTGCAATCAAGGGCTGTTGCGAACAGATGGCAGAGGCTGGCGAGCTTTCGTCCCTCGCAACCTTGTTGAAGCGTCGCTAAGCGATGAGCGCTGCGCATCGTACCACATTTCCTGCAACGGAGACTGTCAGTGGGGCTACTTGTTTTGTGACACATGTCGACTCGCCGCTGCACCTGAACTCGCTTGGCGAGCTCGGATGCCGGATCACCGGGAAGAAATCGCCGGTGCCGTTGTTATGTTCACAGACACGAAACTCAAGACCGCCCGAGCTTCTCCAACTACAGGGCGGCCTGGCACTTGACGAAAGATGACGAAAGCACGGTCCCGGGGCATAGCCACCCGCCGTATGCCAACATGTTCCAGCAGCACTTGCTTCTTCCATCTTGCGGTATGTATCTGCACATCCGCCGCGATCTTCTTCAAAACACTGGATGGCGAAGCAAAGCGATTGATTCCTCGCTTGAGCGCCAAGGCTTGGAGGACATGAAGTCGCCACGGCATGCCACGGCTGCTTGCTGACACAAGTGCACTTCCACGATCCTTCTGCATGGGCAGACAGCAGTCCGAGAAGTCCACGAAGTTAGTGGCAAAGAGGTTTCGACGGCCTCAGAAGTGCTTGCAGTTCGGTTGAAGCAGTCTTCGCTGAACATTTAACTGACCTCACCAGCGTGTATGCTACGTCAATCTGGTAGTAGCCATCTACAAGGATCTCTTTCTCTCTCTATCTCTCTCTCTCTCTCTCTCTCTCTTTTCTTTATAAGTGGCCGGCTTTTGGGTCCCCTATGACTACGGCACTAGCGGCACGGTGTGCTCTCAATTTCTGAGTTGGCACCCCCACCCCTTTACGCTAAACACGTCACACAACCCAGGCCTCATCCCCGCGCCCCTATGGCCCACTGTACTAGATTACGAGTGCCAACTCTGATTCAAAGAGTTCCCTGTGAGAGCTGTCCGAAGGCCGTTACAAAAAAGCATTGCCGGTTGAATTCCCTCCCCCGCTGCAATTCGCTAGGGGGGCAGGGGTTCATGAATTAGTTGGCGTTGGGCGGATCAGACTTCGTCGATGACGACGGAATGCAACGAATTGAAAGTATATGGAAAGGACTTCGTCGAGTCGCGACGGAATGTAGCGTATGGTTTTCCCCCAGAGGGCACTATAGTACAGAATGCAACTCCCCCGGCAGAAGGAAACAAAAAAGCGCGTAAGAGAGGCCTTTTTCACAAAAGTGCTGCTATGTGCAAGTCCTCGGAATTGCTGGCTCTCATGTGTTCTTGTACACGCTGCACCTCCTCCCACTTGTGACTGGGCCGCAAGTGCACTGGGTTCCTTCTCGGGCTCCTGCTTGGCGTTCTGGGCCTTTGTGCTCCCAGGCTCGCCCCGTCTCGGCGCGGGCTCCTGCTTGGCGTTCTGGGCCTTTGCGCTCCAAGGCTCTTCCCGTCTCGGCGCGGGCTCCTGTTGGGCGTTTGTTGGCCTTTGCGCTCCCAGGTCGGAGCTCGAACTTCTGGCTGGTTCTTCCCCTCTGGTGACCAAATCTCAGAGTCAGGGCTCCCCCAGTCTACGTCATCGAACTCATTGCCCTCGGTCTCGGCTGGCACCGTTGCTTTCTCTTCCCCCGTGGCTGCAGGACTCCGTGGCTCTTCGCACTTGTCATTGGTCATCCCCTCTTGCTCCGGCTTGGCTGCGGCTGCTTGTTGTTGTGCTCGTCGGGCTGGAGTCGCCTGGCTGGCTGCCGGAGCGTCCCTCCGCTTTTTCCTCGCCTTGATCTTCTTCCGGATCTGGCGCGCCTTCTTAAGGAGTTTCTTCACCTCGTGCGGGAACCTGATCATATAAGCGCGGGTCTCGTTGGCCAGCTGAGGCATGTAGCTGGCTACTATGTTGGCGAGCTTGTCAGCTTTTTCCCCCACACGGCACCTCGTCATCTGTCCATTCCTCCCCGTCTGTGTCGATCTTGCGGTCTATCCACTCGTCCAGTGGTCCCGGGAGGTATTGCAGCCCAATCCCCCCCTTTGTCATTGCCCAAGTCACGACCGTTGAGTCGACAAACCCCCCCGCCCAGCGAAGCTGTTAGGAGAGCGAAGCTTAACCGGCAGGTCAGTAGCGCAAGTGATGCAGAAGATCGTCCCCGCCCGCTTGAGAGCGTCCACGTAGAGGCCCTTGCAGTTTACAGGTCGCGGGTCTCGAGGTAGTGTTCGTACGTGCCGTTCACGAGTATGGCTCGGCTCCCCCTTCAGTCCTAAAACGGCCTCTTAAGCACAGCGGCGTCAGGTATGAGACTCAAGCACCGCTGAGAAAACTGGGAAGGCTCCCCTGGAGTTACAGTCCAGGGAAACCCCCCAGCTCTCCCCCGATGCAAGGAGGCGACACAAGCCTCCAAGCAAAGGTGCGATACTTGAGCCAAAATGGCTACTCTCTCTCTCTCTGTGTCTCTGTGTCTCTGTGTCTCTCTCTCTCTCTCTCTCTTTTTGATGTTCAAGCTGATCACTCAAATCCTCTCTACTTGTAACATGCAGACTCGACCCAGCAAAACCCTCATGGACCGGGGCCTAAAGCGATGGGCTGCTGGCCCAAACCCCGAAAGACCGCAAGGGTTGGGGAGCTGGAGGGCAACCGAAGAGCACTCGTTGATCTTGTGCGGGAGCTGCCTGTGCCGTTACGGCTGAACGGCGCGAGTGTGTTCTCCAGGGCCCCCATATCAATTGCGATTTCGTGTTTGCTGCTACGAGCACCACTGAGGACAAGGACGACGAAGACGAATCCTCCTACCACGACACGCATCTCCTGTCAGCTGCCGAGCCTGCCACCTGCGCACAGGTCCGACTTCGGCACGAGAGAGATCTCCAGAATCTAGAATTCCCAGGTCTCGTCAGCAGAAATAGGCACCAAGCGAGCTGGCCTAGGCCCCGCACAGCTTTTCAACGGAATCTCAGCGCTGGTGTTCAAAAACGGTTCCGACTGAGGGCCTGGCTGCGAGACTCGACGCAGGATCCCCCAGCTGACTGGCGAGCTGCGCCAGGATGTCTTGGGACGACGAGCGTGGTCCGGGTCGCAGTTGCACACAGATGCGCGAAGCACCTTCTTCGGCTCCAAGGACGCGAAGCCTCGCTGTTTCCAGACCCAACGATGCGGCGAGAACCTCTGACAGCTGGTGCTCCAAGCCGCTTCTCAATGGCCGTGCCAGTTGCAGCGTTGCCTGCACCGTTGCCTCAGCGGCCTCAGCATCTGCAGTGCTCGTGCGAACTTCTGCAGAGGCCTGCTTTATCACGGGTGACGTCACAGGTTCTGGCTGGGGCTCGGCCTTCAATGGCACCTGTGCCGGTAATTTTGCGGCCAACTTGGCCAGCAACTGTGCTGGCTGTGAAGCCGAGTTCAAGTCCACGTCTCGAAGGGACGATTGACCCAGTGACCCCTGGGAGCCAACAAGCCACTGCAGCACGCGGGTTGATGACACACGGCCTCCTGGCTTCACTCCAAACCGCTCGAAGAGCAACTGCACCAGATCATCCACATCCGTCCGTGGCAGACTCGGAGCCTCTGCAAGCATCACCGTCAAGCCAAGGGCATCGAGCGTCCCGTCTGCCCGGGAATGCCTCAGCACAAGTTCCTCCATCCTCTGCCGCGATCCTTTTGGGACCCCTCGCAACTGAGCCAAGGCCTCGCTTTCCAAGTGCCAGAGTTGGGCCTGCCGCCGCTTTGCGGCCTCCGCTCGGCGCCGGAAGAGCCGAGCGAACTTCTCCGAGCGAACTTCTCCGGAAGGCTCGCTGCAGCCAAGGGCCAGGAAGACGCCTTCCAAGCAGCCCCAGCTCAAGTCCAGGCCGCGGAACTTCAGAGCTCTGGCCACATCCTGCCTCTGCAGCCAAACAGGGTTGCCGACCTCCAGGAAATCCAAGGCCAAGCTTCCAGACTCGTCCCCAACTTCACGAATCACTCGGTCAAAGCTCTCTTGCACCGCAAGGATTCGTGACCGAAGTAGCTCCAGAAATCTCGAAGTTTCGATGCAACGACTTCCTCTCTCCTTGATGCTATTCACCAGGGCGGAGGCTTCCGTAACAGTCAGGAGCGGCTCCAGATCTTGAAGAGCTTCCGCCAGCTGCTTTCCGTCGAGGTGTGGAGCCGCCGCTGTTAGCCCCTCAGCGATCAAGTCAAAGCTCTGATGGGCTAACAGCAGCAAGGCTGCAGAGACATCCCGAGGATCGACGTGAATTTCCAGCTGCGGTGCTTCTCGAGAGAGTTGCAGCAGAACCGGCGCCAGTCCGGCATGAGCACAAACCTGAAGCTTGCCGATGCTCGTGTCGTTGACGACCGCAGAGACGTCCAGCTCACCATCAAAAATGGTCTTGTACCCTTGCAAACTGATCATCTCTTGCGCAGATTCCTTCTGGAAAGCTTCGAGCAGCAGCTTCGCAAGACCACAAAGCTCTGCACCGCTCCAGAGTTGAACAAAGATGCAAGCGGGAGAAGGCCCCGTGCAATCGAAAGTTTCTCGCTGAACCTGCCAGACGCTCGATGCTGACACCACCGACTGCCCGAAGACCACATCGCGACCGATGCCCCAAGCCTCTTTCTGCACACTCATACTGATCTCCTGCTGCTGCCCGAGCTTCAGCACCGCACGGAGTTCGGAAACCGAGCTCGGAGTCACCAAGGGGCTGAAAGAGCCAAGCCAAAGTCTGATATGGATGCTGCCTGAGTCACTGAGGCCGTGGACCCTTATTGAAGACTCTGCTGGAACGACTCTGAGCACCCCGCAATCATCGGCCGGTGCTGGCCTGCGAGCGCCTTCCAGAGATGTCCAGCCCAAAGCGCAGTTCCCCTGGCTGCCTCCCGCATGCGCCGGCCGGGCCGCCTCCTTTGCTTGTCAGCTCCAGCGAGAGCTGCAGGCGGCCAACGGGGGCGGCTCGGGGCCCGGCCCCGGCCTTTCCTTCGACAAACAAGGGGCCCGGGCCCGGGACTTGGGGACTTGGCGGCTCGGCTTGAAGCGCGCCGCTTCCGGCCTCCCTCCGTGAGCTCCGCAACCAAGGGGCAGGCGCTCCCCGGGTCCAGCAAGGCCTGGGAACTTGGACTTGGCTGGGCCAAAGCGCAGCTCCGGCTCCCTTGCACTCCGAGGCAGCGGCTGCGAACCAGAGCAGCTCAGCCTTCAAAGGAGCCCCAACTCTAACGCCGCTTTCACACGGCACCAAAAGCGAAAACACCTGGACCTGGCCCGGCCTGGGCAATGGTTTGCATCTGCGTGGAGTTAGAAGAGTTTGTCAAGTGCACCGCGGCACCTGCCAACCACACAGCCGCCGTTAATACAAGCCTTGTTGCCTCTCTGGCACGTGGCGGTCTTGCATGCGCGGCAGTGAAACAACCGAAAACTACCGTCGGGCTCCAGCGAGCTGCTGACGTTCCCCGTCATTCTCTCCCAGCCCCCGTGCGTGTCGTTGAGTCTCACTGCGAACAGACGAAAACGGTCATGCGTAAACACACCCATCCATTCGGCACTTGACCAAACAACCCACGCTAAGGTGTGCACACCTGCTCCGAAAAGAGCCCTGGAATGCCGGGTGTCTGGCCGGCGGCCAGGCGAAATGCAACCGCAGTCTTAAATAAATCACTTGCTGGGATTCCTGGCTGATCAGACTTCAACGTTGAATCGAGCGCATAAAAGATCGCAGTCTGGCCCCTGCGGGAAAATGACTGGGACCCACGGATATCAGCACCAGCAGATGAACAAATGACACTGGCCGAAGTTGCAAAAGTATTGGTTGGGGGAGTCCCTGCCTTTTCGCTGCCCTTTGATCAGCAGCTTCACGTGCAACCTGCGGCAAGGAAGCGCACCGACATGCCTCTGGTGGCTGACTCGCATGCTGAGTTTCCCACGGAAAGCTGGCCAATGTTCGAAACTCGGCCAACCTGGTTGCCAAGACTGGCAGATTTGAGTCTAAGCTGCGAGCTGCGCCCGAGAACTCTGGGTCGCCGACGCTTCCTTGCTGTGAAAGGATGTGTGCTGAATGGCAAGGAGCCGGCTATCTGCAAAGCCATGAAAGCTGCACTCGACATCTGTACCGGGTCTCTTGACCCTAATGAGAATGTCTCGAGGCCTGCAGCGCTCGGGCAGGCGACCAAGATGTCCTCCTGACCGCTGCCTCGCTGCAAAAGCGGAGTCTTTTGCTGCCACCCGCAGGCATCCGCAGGCCACGGGGCCGGGGCCCAGGTCGAGGGCACATTGCAGCCAGATGGACTCTGCACCCCTGCAGTCTCAAGAGCACTGCATCCGCCTTGCCTGCAAGCCCTGTCCCGCCTAATCTTGCGTGCCGTGCTTGGGGTGAGCTCCAGCGTCTGCAGCTTCAAGCAGAGGCCGTCGAAGTCTGGAAGAACGCATACATAGCATGCGTAAATGCGGAAGAGAGGTCAACAATCCTGCAATGCCAAGGCGGCCAAGTCCCAGCTGCCCGCCTTCGAGCCGTGGGGCCACTAGGGATGCCGCCCGAACCTCTTCCGGAGCCTCGGCCTGCACAGAGCCGAGCAACATGCACCGCGTACGTGGTTTTGCTCGCGTTCCGGCGTGACGTGTGCTCGGAAATCCAGCTGTGTGTATGCAATTAGTTATCTTGGTATTTCGGTTGCATCATGTAGGAATGTGTCTCGATGTGTGCCTCTAGTCTTCAAGCCCAGGGCACACCCGTAGACTTAGCAACAGCACAGATGAAATCCACCGCCGAAAGCACTGTCATCCCGCCCCCAGGCGCTGCTTCGTTTACGCACAGCTGGAGGGCAAGAATCGCTCCGCAGTCCAGGAGTCCAGGCCTGGGCCTGGGCTGTAGAGGCTTCGCCGTGCTTGGCGACTTCGTGAGCTTTCCGCCCGCCTCTGTGCACTCGCAGGCACTGCCCCTGCTGAAGGCGTGTGCAAAGGAAGCCGAGAGCCCTGCCGGACAGAGGGTCCTCGGCCAGAATCAGCTCCAGCTCGGCTAAAGCTCGAGTGGAGAGCCTTGGCAGGTGATGGACAGAGGCCGGCGATTCGGGCAACATCATGTTGCTCGTCTCTTCTTTTCCTCAAACTGTGGGGAGCAGGGGCACCATGGGATGCTCCACTCGCGCACCTGGCCCGAGCTCTTTGGCCCAGGCCTCATAGGACACTGCATCCTCCCCAAGCACCAGCTCACCGCGCCGGAGCCGTGCTCCATCGGCCACGAAGCCCAGGGTCCACGCCAGCCGCGGCGGAGCCGTCTTTGCGATGCCTGCGGCGCTGTGCAACGTCCAGCCGTGGTGCGCAGTGGCATCGCCAGGAAGAAGGCCACCAGTGCCTGGGCTGCAGATGGCTGCAGGTGTGGAAGAAATGAGTCTTCATCAGGTGCCTGGAGCCGAGCGGCGCTGGAGCTTGTACCTGCCACTCAGGTCTTCGTCAACATCTCCGAGAAAGGGAAGTGCCTCAGCTGCCATCTGCCCGGCTCGCATGCTTCTGCCTTGAACCTGCAAGCCTGGGGCTGGCACGAAATCTTTGTGGCTGCTGATGGCATAAACCAGGGACGAGCCCTTCATCGAAATGGATGTTAAAGGCAACCAAAGGGTCACAAAGCCTCGTCTAGCCGGCGGTGCTGGCGGTGCAGCGGACATCAGCGGACATCAGCAGACGAGCAGTCTATGGGAGAGGCAAGGGGCTGTTGGTATCGAAAGGGGCCAAGCCCAAATCTGAATGCCAGTCGGTCGCCCCATCACCTCAGGTCACCGCCACGACGCCGATCAGAGCTGAACGCCTCAGCTGGCGCCTGGGCGCTTCTCGAAGAGGGCGTCCTGATAGAGACCTCGGAGTCTGAGTCTCAGAGAGCTCCGAACGGAATCGAAAAACCACGCTGCGCCTCTGGGGCCGCCTCTCGGCCCCCGGCGCACCCTCGGCACGCCCAGGAGCCGCGAAGCCCAGAAGGCGAAGCGGGGAGACAAAGCCAGCTCCCGCAATTCCCCACTGTGGCGATGCAAGTTGAAGTACTGAAGGAAGCTGATCTCTCCGCCTAACAAGCCAAGTCACACCCGGACCGGACCGGGCGGCGTGATTTACGTGTGGGCGGCTGGGGTGCTGGCGTCTCTCAAGGTCCCTCAGCTTGGCCCGGCAAGAATCAATATCCGAACACGCTGTGGCGCTCGCCGCGCCATACTGCACCTGAATCTCTAATCTCTCCGCAGGTGCACAAGAGAAAGTTCCACCCGCCATGACCTGCAGACGGGTTACCCTGATCTGATGCCGGAGTGCCTCGAGCATGCACTCTTCAGAGCCTCAGATTCATACACAAGTGTACCAACGCAAGCTGAAGCCGACTGTGCCATGAGAAGTCCCCTTGCAAGGCTTGATCTCAGACACTGCAGGTGGCGCTCACCAGCTCGCTCAGCAAGTCGACCTCCTCCTCAAGACCCAATGCGAGATGCCGCCGGGGCCCAACAAGCAAGCGGCAAAGCGAAGAGACGAAGTTCAATCGACTTGGGCAAAGCCGCCGGGGCCAAGATCTGCGGCATCTTCAGGAAGCCTTTGCGCTCGAAGTCCAGCCTCGCCGGTGCTTGTATCGGCTCGCGTGCACTCCGCGTCGCATCGCATCACTGACTGCGCCAAGCAAGAGCCAGCAGCCAACTTCTCAGGCCGGGGCATCACTTCTGCAGAGCATCGACTTCGGTCCTGCGCGGCCACAGCCACTCGGCCACGCGGTCACACATGCAGAGACAACAGGACAGAGTCCAAAGCCTCGTCTCGCACTGGAAGCTGATGCAAGCGCTGTGACCGCTGCGCCGTGCGAGCCAGGCTGAAGGCCTAAAAGCTCTGAAGGAAGCTCGCAGCTCGCTTTGCTTTGACACTAAAAACCTTCCAACACCTCTCTGAGCGAGCGTCCAGCAGGCAGCTCGTGCACCAGGAACGTCTTGTCGGTCGGGGTGGGAGCCAGTGCAAGTGGCTCCCGAAGACCAGCTGTTCACTCGGTGGTGTACCTAGAGACCAGCCCGAGATTTGGCAAGGCAGCATTCCACGACAGCGCAAAAGCCTGCGAAGCGAAGGAGCTGGCCCGTCACCGGAGTCACTGGCATCGACACCGCGGCCGCCATGGCCCGAAATTTTCACTAAGGCCTCTATGAGGCTTCCGTCACTGCTATCGAAGCAGATTTCGCTGGTTGATTCTGAGAAGGGCTAGCTTCTGACACTCGATCCGTCCTCCATCTTTGTTGGCTTCTGAGACTGCGGCTCCTGTGAGGCTGGCACCGTCCGGTTGTTGGGCGCCGCTACTGGCGCCTGCGGCGCCTGTGCTGCCCCCAGCGCCAGCGGCATACGACGGCTTTCCGAGCAGATCGCTCTGGGCCCCAGGCCTGTGCTTGGAGCTCTTGCCGGAGCTGCTGGGCTCTTCGCAGCAGCTCAGTGGCCTCGCGGCGGAGAAGGCAAAGTCTTTGCCCAAGGATGGCCCTGGCCCCCGAGGCTCCGAGGCTCCGAGGCTCCGGCTCTTCCTTCCTGGGACACGTTCACGTCGTCTCTCATCAGACAGAGAAACTCTAGGCCGCTCAGTCTTTTCTGGACTTGTCGATTCGGGCTTCCCTCCCTTCAACGATTCTAGACTACAAGTATTACCTGGACTTCTGAGGTCATGCTGCGGCTTCAGACGTCCAAACCCATCTGAGCACTGATGCAACTGACGCAATCATGTAAAACATGTGCATGTCGAACGAGGCAGGAGCCAAGCCCGCAAAGAGGACCTTTTCTAAGGACGAGCGGTGCTGGAGGCTCTCAGCTGGTGCGACCGGGCGACCTGCCAAAGCCGAAACAGGCATCCCCGAAAGGACACACTGAAAGGCCGCACAGAAGACACAAAACACCTGAAGAAGGCCTCGAGAAACCAGAAGGGCTCGGCCAGCGAATCGCCTCTTTGCCCAGGAATTTTTTCAGGGACGACTCAGATGCCACTGCCCTAAACGCGCCTGGCCTGGATCGTCCAAGGGACACACGCTTTCCACGTGCAGGTCCAGAATTCCCTCCTGGCTTGTGGCAAGCACGGCTTCACGGGCAGCTCATTCGGGGAGCCGTCGGGGTCCTGGGGATGGAACTCCACCGCACACACCTGCAACTCTCCAATGGCCCTCGTGTTCCATCCTTCTGGCTTGCGGCCGAGTGCCGGACACACGAGACGTACCGCCCCGCCTTCACAAAACATCCCCGCAACGCAGGAACGCAGGATACAGCGGATACTCTGAGTGGCGAGTGAGAGTTCAAGCGGCTTCGGCTTCGAGGCCTGGAGCGCTGCGCTGGTCGTTTCGGGGCTCGAGGAAATCAGCCCTCCCACGTCTAAGCCTCACTTCTACGCCGCTGCAATGATGCCAAGAACCATCACATTTTAGCTACTTTAGCTTCAGCTTGAGTCACACGCTCATCACTGCTGAGCCATCGTCCAGGTCCACGATGTCGTCACCGTCCCTGCCTCATGCTGGTTTCACTGAGCTTTGCAGATCTTTGCAGCAGCACTTTCATGGCAAAACTCGGGGATCGGCATAGTATGTATCCTTGTACCCACACACGTTTCAGCTTCTGGTGCAACTTTGTGCACGCGACATGACCTCATTCTTCGTCTTGGACCCATGGTCTGCAAAAAATCTGGCAAAATCTGCGAAGGATGAGACGAGGACCTTGTGCATCGACCTTGGTGCAGTGGAGCTCAGCGAGCAGGATCTTCATCGCCACCTCGCCCTCGCCAAAGCCGCCGTGGCCTTTCTTGGGTGCAACTCTCTCACAGGACGAAGCCGAGGCCGAGATCTTGCCGCTTTGGCCTTGCAATGGAGCCGACCTTGCAGCACAGAAGACCGCGTCCGTCGCTTCCCCTTCCCTACTCTTTCGACCTCTGTGCCAGCCAATTTGAAGCCATGGCGGCAGCGCGAGTCAAACACCACGCCCGAAGTTCAACTATACGAATGTCGACTGGCTCTAGTTCAAGGTTACGGGTACCCTGAATCAGTATCTCTAAGCAAAGGTGCTCAGCCCCATCGCTTCGGACAGGAACTCGAGCTCAAGGCAAGCTCATGGAGCTTCGGGAACAGCAACCGTCCTTTTAAAGCACCTCCCATCTCTCTTCGGGTGAGACCACGATTGCACAGGGCAATGCTATGCCACAAATGCACGGAGCGCGGTGGACAAGGGAAGAAACCCTGGAAACCGTAGAAACCAAGAGTGCCAACGTCATCTCGAGGGACCCGTCCCTGTGACCTGAGCTCTGAATTTGATCAGGGAATCACGGGGATGCAAGCTGGCAAGACAGTCTCTGATCTACCTTCCCGAGGCCAGTTCGATACCCCGCTTCCTGGTCTGCACTTGCATGTAGCGCCCGCGGTACTTCCGGGGATTCCACCTTTGCCACCAAACGAGCCAAGCCCCTGCCTGCATGTGAGTTCTTCCGAGTGCGAGGCCACTTATGTGCGTCGACCCTGCACATGCTGACAACTGGTCGCGTTCGCACATAGACGCTCTTGCGCAACTTCGTGCTTGCACATCAAACGATCATCAGACAGACTGCGCCTGTAGTTGTATTCCCGCTTCATGAGCCAACTTTTCTTTCTGTGGTGGTCCTGCGTATCCCCGAAGAACGTTGTAGACACACGAGTTGCGACGGCTTCGCCTTTGCTGTCACCACATAGGTATAGTGGCTTGGGCAGGCGCCGTGTCCTTCTTGGTGGAGTACAGATCCTTGATGTTCTGGTGCATGTGCCGCCAGTGTCGGGGCTTGTTAGCCCCAAGGAACCCACTTCTCAGCAGCATTTCCTGTGCTGGCTGTGCTGGTGGCTCACCAGGCCGAACCGCAGAATGGTAATTACCCCAACCAACAACCTGCCTTGAGCTCTTGCGGCTCCAGACCCAGATCCGGAGGCCCATCGTCAACCACCACCTCAGGGCTAAGAACCTGCTGGAAGCTGAGAGGCAAAGCAGATGCATCGAATGAGTGCCGCCCAAGCCACTATCTGCCCTTCGGTGTCCGTGTAACCGAACTGCACCTGATTCAATTCATCTCAAAGAGCTTCTCCGACTTCACCCACTTGGCCCCACCGGGTTCGACTTCGGGTACCAGTAGCGGAACTTCCGATAGAGGTAGTAGGCGCCTGGGTCGAGGCTATGGCGGCTATGACTGCTCCCTGGATGCCTCCCCCTCCTCCAAGAGCCGGGCGTCTGATCAAATACTTGTACTGGCACTGAATCGCTTCTCTGAAGTCGCCCTCCTTGTGAACGACCTCGGAAAGATGCTTCTGCTTCTACTTCTGCTGCACCCGCATGAATCACACGGGCCTCGCCCACGCGCTTCCAGGGCGTCAGCCCCTCGTACCGTACGAAAACCTCTCGAGTTGAGGGGAGTGAGAGGAAGCAGAGAAAGAAGAGCTGGCACAGCACATCACAGCACGGAGACCGAGCAAATGCCAGCAATGGCGCCTCGCTGACGTTGTAGCCGGCCCTGGAGAACTCCTCGGTGGCTGTCTTTCAGCGCATCCTGTCGAACACCTCTCGAGGTCGGGGCCCAGAAGTTTTTCCTCTGGTGCCGCGTGTTGCGCTCCACCGGCTGCACGAACTGCTCCTGCGGAAGCCAAGGATGATTGATCCCCGCCTTGTCCGCCTTGCCCGCCCTGCCCGCCCTGCCCGGCCAGAAACACACGCCTTGGGGATGTCGGCCATCGTCTGGAAGCCTTGGGCCTGAAAGGCAGCTGCTGTTGCTCTTGATGCAGCTCACGAAGGTACAGGGATCCCTCGTCGGGCCTTGGGCAACTTGATGATGAGCTTCTTTCCGCTGTGAGATGTCGGAGCTGCCTCATGCAGCACACGTTGCACCGGAAACTGCTCGCGGGCTACAGCCGTCGCAAGCTTCGCCAAGTGCTTCACCCGCCGAGCGATTGCGGCAAGCTGGGCATTCCTGTCCGCCTGCGAGACGGCGGGTGGCAAGCGGGACACAGCGATCATACAGACCGCATCCCACCGCACTTTTCTCCAATTATCCGAACATGGCACCGGCAAGCGCAACACTGGTTATCCCAGGAATGCCCATAGTCGACAGTCATGCAACGCTCGTCGGAGATTAGCTTCATGAGCCCTGCAACGATTGTACCAGTCAGCGGGAGCGGGAGGGCGGCCACCAGGCATCAGCAGGCATCACCACGCGTCGCCAGGCCGTCTAACCTCTTGCTCTACTTCGCAGGCCGCATCAACTCAGAGCCTCTTCGCAAAACTCTCGGCAGTTTCACCGCGAATCCCGTTTGACGACGGAGCGATCTCGGACCAACAGTCGTTAGCACGGTTCTTCGCAGCAAGGGAGGACAACAGCTTGCCAGAAGTAGCCTCTATTCTGATCTGACAAGGCTGTCGGAGACAGAGAAGCAAGGGCATTCACAAGCAAACGACGCATCCTAAACCCTCGCCGCCTCGCCTGGAAGAGGCCTGAGAAGCCCTCGGACGACGGGCCCTGAAACCACGCGGCAAAGACCTGGGCTTCAACGAAGGTCACGAGCTGATCGCACGCACACTCCGAGGTTCTTCGAGGGCACGGCAAGGAGACCCAAAAGCCAGCGCCTGGGCAAGCACCAGAACGGAGTTTTCAGGACTGCGATGCGGCTTCAGTCGCAGGCCTCCCCGGGCTCGCCGCCGCAGGCGGATCCATTCTGCTTCGCTTTATGATAAAGAGGTGCTGGTAGGTGTTCAGTCAGAAGGTACGATGTGTCTTCCTTTCTCGCCGCACTGTGTCTCACACACCCCCACTGTGTCCTTTATGTAAAGACTCAGAATAAATGACAGTCTGACAGTCCCCTGTTGAGGACCAAGTGCATGTAGCATGTGCTGGCGCCGTAGCCTCGGGCCAAGCTGGCCTCAAAGCATTGAAGCTGGGGACAACAAGCACGATGCGCACGGTCGCAGCTTCTGCGATCCAAGCCGCATCTTTTATATGTCAGTCGAATTCGCCTCACTCTACTCTGAAGCGAGTGGAGGTGTTATCAACGCTTGTAGGGTGAGACGGACAAACTCGATCTGCGAGGTGAAACGGCCGACGATTCTTGCATTCTGTTTCAGCTACAGGCATAAAATACATACCAGATAGTTCAGGAGGCGAAAAAATCCTCGTCCCTCGGAGTACAAGCTCGGAAGCTGCATTTCAGCTTTTCTTACGCGTCATGTGATCAAAGATCACCACCTTAGCTGCAAAAGTGCTGGACTTGGCTTGGTCTTCAGGGCTACAAAGGCTATGATCCTCCAAGCCGCTTGGATGTACTCGGTGGTCGGCACCTGCTCTCAGGCTTGGCTTGAGCTATGCTCCCGGCAATGCTCCCACCGAATATCTCTGAGTCTGGGCTTCGCCTCCAGGCGTTTGGAGTTGTCACCAGGCTCGGACCTGGGGTCGACGCTGAGCACCTGCAAAGGCAAAGGGGGCCTCGGCCTTGGTGAAACTCCGCGCACCGGGGCCTTCCGGTCGCGCTTGTTCTTGAAGAGCAGGCCCTGCTCGTGGTCCGGCAGGATCTGGAAGTTGGGACTCTCGTTCGAGGTCGAGTGCTGCGTGTCCCAGTTGTAGAAGGACAAGTCAGACCTTGGACTCGCACACAAGAGAGCAGAGACCACTCCCATTTCGGCATGAGAGTCCAACCACGCATGTCGGAGTGAGCCAACCGTCAGTCTCTGAGGGTCCGTCGACTTCGGCAGGAGCCGCTTCTTCCGCTCGAAGTACCTGGAGAGATCAGCCAGAAATGTGTAGAAAAGCAGGATCAGGACATCAGGACTCGGGGAAGGACGGCTCGAAGTTCTCAGTCTTGAGACGGTGGCCGTAGTCTATGTATCCAGAGATCTCCTGACGACTCCGCTGGCACTGTTCGTCCATTCATTCCATTCCTGTCTTCGCGTCCTGTCCACGATGATTTTTATCGCGGATGAAGATGATGGTGCTGAGCTTACCGCTGCGCACCAACTCCTCGCGGGGGGGACAGGCATAACCTGGAGTACGTGCTCCGTGCTCCTGTTCCGACGGCCTCCCGACATGCAAGGTGTCGAAGAACTGGGAAGTCCGTCAGCTTTTTCTGCGCACTTGCCAGCACCTATCAGCGCAGTGCGCTCAGGCGCGCTGCAGCACATGCGACGTTGCTTGGCCCCGGCCTTCGGCGCGCTCTGCAGACGCGCCTGTCGCAGGTAGTGCAGGCAGTGCATTGCCCTGTGTGTCGGGAGCGGGCGCCTCGCCTTCTTGGCGTTCTCAGCCGCCTCCCGCCTTGCAGCGAAATCCTCCCTGGTCAACACCTTCCGCGGTTCACCGCAACAGCGTTTGACCGACGCTCGACAGAACAATCTTGCATCTTGGCCTCCCCTTTCCTGCATCCTATCTCAACGAGCTGTCGAGCGAGCTCGTCTTCCTCCAGGTAGAAACGGTCCTCGAGAGCTCAGAGTGGAACGGAATGCCTTTGTTATTTCATTGAACGGCATCCTGCAGTCCTGAGGCGTGATTTGGCTGTCTAGGTAGTCTTCGTAGGTCGTAAACTTCTCGATGGAGTCCTGACACTACGTTTACACTTCTCTCAGCTCTCCGAACAGCCGCATAAGGCTTCAGCATGCTTCAGCCTCATAGGGATGCGCGTAATCATCCTCCATGGCTTCGAGGGGATTCTGAGCACTCGAGCACGTAGCAGGTTGGGGACAGAAGGATGGCGCGCAGGTCTCAGCGATTCGTCGCTGCAAGCGCACGACAAGAAAGACGCGAAAGATGCACGACTGGCGGATTTTTTTTGCCTTCGCCTTGCCTCTGCCTCCCGGCCCCCAGGAGGTTTGAAGTTTGAGCAGCCCCTGCTCGCAAGGCTACCAGAGACCAAGGGCCGCAGGGCCGTAGGGCTGCAGCCCGCCGGATCTCTGAGACCTAACCTAACCTCCAGTGCTTCAAAGCACTGCCATCATCGAGCTGCTCACAGAGCTTGGAGCACAGCACAGCCCGGTAAACACCCAAGAGGTCGCACAATCGGCGTGCGAGAACATTAGCAAACCGCAGCTTTTCGCATCTTTCCGCGAGAGCACGGTTCTTTGAAGTCTACACTCTACACAACCACTGGCATGGACGGCCACTCCGTGCCCAGATAGCGGTGCCTCAGGGCGCAGGATACTGGCGAGGAGAGGCGGTGACGTTCGTCAGGGCGCGGACTCCAGCTGCCCGGCCAAGCGGAGTAAGTCGGCATGTGGCAACCCTCGCATCATGCGGCCTGGGTCTGACAATCACAAGACCATATAAAGGCCATAGCGGCTGCTCAAATGGAGGCCTGCATTTTCTGGAGTCCTGTCGTCGACAGCATCAGCCTTCCCGTGAGGACACAGAGAGCGACTCAGGCCAGATCACGACGATTCCGTGCCTCGGGTCTCTCTGCACCGGCACCTCGGGTGACAGGATTGGCATCTGAGCTTCTCAGCCCTTGTGCCCTTCCGTCTGGCGCTTTTCCACTCTCCGCCTCGTCTGCGTCGCTTCAGCAGTGCGCCCGGAGGCGCGTCCTCCGCACCTGTGCCAGTACGCAGAGGGTCCGGTTAATTCGGAGGTCGGCTGCGTTTGTAACAGCTGGGGACGAGGCTACTTGGATCGGAAGGGAAAGCAGCCAGCTCGCGCTTCACCGCCTGCACATGCCAACGCTGCTCGGTCAGCGCAAGCGGCTGCGGGTGCGGGTGCTCTGCGGCCTCCCTCTTGATCGGAACCTCTTGCTTCAGTCCCTGCAGCTCGACCTCGAAACGCGACACGCGCAGACGGGAAACCGGACTCTGAGGGCTCAGAGTCTACCAGGCAAGCCTTGGCATTCACGGCTGTGGCAATCGACTGGGAGTCCTTGGGCCAAGACTCCGCCAGCATCCTGCGGACGAGCATGGAAAGGCGCCACACAAGCCGGGAAGCCGAGCCAGATCCACCTCCGTCTGCGACCGGGCACTGCAAAGAGTTGCGTTGCGAGGCGTTTTCGCCGCCTCACAGCCGCTAAGCCAGGACCAAAGGCTTTGGAGGTCAACGGCTGGGGCCGAGGCTTTGCCAAGTGTGCCTTCACATTCTCCGGATCCACCCCGTCCCCATCGCTGCCATCGGCCTCAACGGAGTCCTCGCTCAAACCGAGCACGTTTGAGGGAAAGGAAAACGAAGCGCACACCTCCTCGTCCAGGCGCTCGGGATCGGCCAATGCGGGTCCAAGGACTTCGATCTCGGATTCCTTGGCCGACGGAACAAAAGCGCACCACAATCTGCAGAGGCTTGGAGACTCAATCTACGGGTGTGATCGAGTATGCGCTTCTCGTGTCCGATCTCAGCTCCAATGCATGGTGCACTTGCATCTCAAGAGACGCTGCCGTGTCACAGGGTGTCGCGTGTACTTGGCAAGAGATGGAACTTCGGCACCCACGATCTGGCCTGCAGCTTCTCCGGCAGATCTGCCGCCGTTGCACTGGCGCTGTCCTGCGCGAGCAACCGTGCACACAGACTTTGTCATGCAAAGCAGCAACGGCAACGGCACATCTGTGCCTAGCGAGTGCAAGATGCCAGGTGAAAAATCTATCAGTGTGCCACAAGGTTGGTGACACTATGAGCTTTGGGGTCCCTCTGTTTACTCAGTAAAGGGAATGAATTAAGGTGACAATAGGGA